>JASDQU011103009.1:19810-30389 GCA_032191745.1 Picea mariana
AAATAGATACTTAGGCAATGTAAGTAGAGAATAGTAGTAGTACATCTATGTGATGTATAGCTAAAGGCTTAGTGCTAGTAGCTGGATCTGTGTGATTGGATGTATATTGCAAGTGCTCTGTGCATGATTGTAAGGAGATTGAAAATCTCAGTGCAAGTTGTTGTAGTTCTATGCTGAAGTGAAAGGAAGAAGGATCAAGCAAGCTGCACAGATCTTTTGTCCTGTGCGAAGTAAGGGTTACTTAAGCTCTGTGATGTAACTGCTTGACCGAGATAATATAAGGAAAAATACTTTCTGGACGTAGCCCCAGGGTGGGGGTGAACCACGGTAACTGTGTGTATTGTGCTCTGTGCTTTGACCTAATGTGTTTATCTCCTTCTTACCTAAGTGCTTGCTGTGATTAAGTAGATCTAGTTATGCTTTGTGCTTATGATATATGAATGAATGTTACATCTGATATATAAGATGCTTAGTGATTGATATGTTGAATCTAATATATATTTATATGACTAAGTACTGAATCATCTTTAGTCTAAGTATTCACTGCGATGATCTGTGCTATCTACGAAGTACCATAAGTGTTAAATATTGATGAATGATCTATGCTAAGTGCCCTGTAAAGGATATAATCACAGATCGGTGTCCCAACTAAGGTTGCAAACATCTGAGTCCTGCAACCACCCCTGCCTCTACCTCAGGTGAGACTTCATCTACTTCGCAGATGTTGCCAAAAGGGCTGGTAGTTAGGGTTTTGTTGGTGCGTTCTTGAGCGTTGAACCCTGGGTCTACCCCTGTGCCAATACCATCGTACCGTTGGGACCGCGCCATAACAAATGAAATCATATTGATTGAGGCATTCTTGCTCGTTGGAGGAGTCCATTACAACGTTGCTTATTTATTCCATCAAATGTCGCACTAGGGACACTTTTGCAAACTGAGATATTCGAGATAACAGAGAACGGATTGCTATCGCACTGTGATTTTGAGACCTCGCCACCTGTTTTCTTACCTTGAGCACTCCTTCGCCTACCCGAGATAATTGGCCATGAGTGTGTATGTCAGGAGAACACAACACAGTAGAGAAGTCTGTGGAGGATATCCTAATAGACCTTATGGCTGAGAAGGTCATGTTCGTAGGACTACATGCCTAATCAACGAGAGGATTGCAAGATTTCCACACCTACTACCTACAGCTCACGCGGGCCATTGAATCTTTCCCCTAAATGATGCCGAATACACTCCATCGATTTAAGCCACTCGTGAAGTTCCACATAGACCAACACTTCATATATATCACTGCGTGCAGGGATGAAAGCAAGGAGGAGCTATAGTCGTACTATAAATTGACTGATGAAGACATGGAGGAGATAACCAAGGAATGACCGACTGAATTCCTTGTACCAGTCGAGCAGACAGATCTCTCCGACCTCGACATCATTGGAAGCCATTTGGTCACCCAGATGGAGTGGGATGGATTGAGAAGCGCAAAGAAGAAGAAGAAAAAGGAAGAAGTGCAGGAGATAAACAACGCATCGGAGGAAACTATGTCTAATTCACCTGGAGGAGGAGGAGGCGACAAAGTAAACCAAGAGGAGGAAGGGGAAGAAGACAAGTAGGAAAAGGGAGAAGTAACACCGCCAAAGGATCCCCTTACAAAGGCCAAGACGTCGAAGAAAAGGAAGGTTTCTCCAAAGAAACTCTCAACGCGGAAGAAATCCTGAGCCAATAAGCCTCAGTCACAGAACGTACTCATGGTGGATGGTATTAACCTCATCATTGCAGCTGTAGGAGATGCTTCAGAGGATATCTTGTAGCAAAATGAAGCAAAGCAGGAGACAATGTATGACATAATTGAGGCAGAGCTGAAGGGGGTAACAAGCTCTCTATTTGAGCCGCACAGTGTCTTCTGTGCCATCATCATAAAAAGTTGTAGAATTGGGGGATGAGACCACCCAACTGCAAAGGATAGAAGATGCTACAAAGGATCTCCTTCGTAGAGTACAGGAATAAAAATAACAGGCCACAAAGGCCTTGAAGAAATCAAAGGAGGAAGCCCTAGAGCAACTTCGGGTTGCGCAGCAAGAGAAAGATGGCCTCCAGGTGAAGTTTGAAGTAGACAGAGAACAAATCCAGAAAGAGAAAGATTAGTTGCTCACAGAGCAGATTGGAGTTAAAGAGGTAGTGAATAGAGCACTTTGCCTTGTGCCAGGCTTGGCACATATGGAAGAAAAGACAACTAAGAGTGAAGTGGGGAAGATCACTAAGGCCATTCAACAACTTCAAGAAAGAGTAGTAGAGTTATAACTGCAAGCAATGTCGAGCACTCTACAGGAAGTGCGAGATCAGAGGGAGGAAACTGCCAAGAGCACAGTCGAAAGAATCAAGGCATTGGCTTCAGAATGCAAGAAATTAAGTAACCGAAGCGTGCATACCTACGAGCGCCTTGCAAAAGACCCGTAGTTGAGGATATTGGAGGCACAACTCTAGGAAGAGAAGCAAAAGGCATTGACAATGCAAGCACAACTGAAACAACTTATGGTCATTGAGAATATGAAGAGATCGCAGGAGCAACGTGCAGTTTAGCAACAGGTCACTGCTATCCAGAGTAGAGTCATGGAAGTGACACAATGAATCTAGTCGGTGCAGGATGAAGCCTGCACACTTTTTGAAGAGATCGAGGGATAAGGTGCATAGCTAGAACAAGTGGTCACCATAGTAGAGCAGTGCCTAGAAGGGTCTGTCATCGAGAAATTCATTCAGGAGTTCTCCGAGCAGGAAGCTCTGGCGAAGCAGGAATTCGAGGAAGCTCAAGCTAAGCTTGAGGCCTTCAAAGTAGTGTTTCCCAGATTAGAGTGACTCGGGACGAGTCACAGGTGAGTGTTGGGGGCCTGTTGGCCCTTGACCAAGTTTTGGGAGAACCTTGGTCGTGTTTGACATTTTTTGGACTTCGACAGGCTGGTCAAAGACGTAGTGCCCAGGCAAGGCAGAGATCGCGGGATCTTTCCCTTTTTGCGGGCTTTTTTGGATTTTAGGGTTTATGTAATGGGTATGGTATGTCATCCCATGGGTCTTACCCATGTTTAGGCCCTTTTTATAATGTATAAATAAGTAGCTAGGCGATGTAAGTGAGAGTGCTAAGTGCTAGAGTTCGATTTATGTGATTTTAGAGACCGATGGCTTAGTGATAATGTTAGCTATGTGCAAGGAGATGTGTTAAGGCTTGCAGAGCTAAGTGCAAGCATTTTGTAAGTTCTTGGTGCAGACAGACGTTGTAAGGCTTTGTGCTTTGATACAACTCGGGGAAGGAGGATCTGGAGAGGTGTGTGTAGATCTCATGTCCTATGCGAAGTTGGCGTTTTGGCTTGGTGCATGTAAGAATATTGGAAGAGACTAATAAGAAGAGAAGAAGATTGGTGGACGTAGCCCCACACTGGGGTGAACCACGTGTATCATGTGTTGATGTGCTTTATGCAATGAGTTCCTAATGTTGTGTTTATATTTTCTTAGTGCACTATTCTTGATGTATGATAGATAGATCTATGAATGCTTAGTGCTTATTATGTGAATGAATGTTAGATCTGAGATTATGGTAAGTGATTGGAAGTGTTAGATCTGTTTACTACTGCGCTGATCTACAATTAGGGTTAATTTGCATGTGAATAAGACTTAGAACTTGATGCATGTTATTGACTAAGCACTCTGTTAAGTATTGTGATCGCAGATCTGTGTCCCAGCTAGGTTGTAGACACTTAAGTCCTGCAACCCTCCCTACCTCTACCTCGGGTGAGACTTCATCTTCTTCGCAAGTGTTTCTGAAAGGGCCAGTAGTTAGGGCTTTGTTAGTGCATTGTTGAAGCGTCGAACCCTGGGTATGCCCATGTGCCAACACTTGGTTTCTCACCAAGTCTCTCTCACACAAGTCTCTCGACCTTGACCTCTCGTCAAAAGTCCCAATCGTGTGGACTCCCTCAACACAAGTGTCTTCCTCCTTCTCCTAGCCTTTCTTTTATAATAATGAGTTACAATCTATTTCTAATATCCAAAGTGATCTACGGTTGAGATTACTTCTCACACCCACTTAAGATTTAGATTACACGTTGCATGTTAAGCATGTCCTTAAATAAATCAATTCACTAATAAATACAATTTTACTTTAATTAATTCCTTCTAACTAAAGTAAACTCAAGACTAGAATATTTTCGACAACTTCCACATGCAAAACACATTCCTATGTGGAAGTCCCTGTCTGATACTACCAAAAACATCAACATGATTGTAACCATTGGACCCTTAATATAACATTAGCACCACCCATTTGGATGGAAATCATGGGACTATCCAACAAATTCTCCCCATATTGAGCTTAATACTGTGGCACTTCCTTGAACAATTTATGATACCTCCTTAATTGTTGAAGTTATGGGTACTACTAGAATCAATCAACATTGTTACCTTTTTCTTTTTGATATATCCTTCTATCTTGAGGGTTTGTGGAGTATTGATGTCAGCCAGTGCATGGCAATTTATCATTGGAGTAGTCTCTTCTAGATCTAGATCTTGTGATGGTTCCAATTCTTGATCTTCTTCCTTTTCACAGTCTATGTAGAATAATTTATTTTCACCACATTTATGCCCCTAACCATACTTGTTATCACAATTGAAACATAACCCCTTTGATCTTATTTCATCCATTTTCTAAGGTGCCAACCTTGTTGGTTGAGTGAGGTTAGGAGAGGGAACATGGTTCTCTCTATAGTTGTTAGTGGCCACCCTTCTAGTAGCCATTTTTTTATTTTCCACTTTCCTTTCCATACTGAAAGCTTGCTCTAGCGATTTAGGTTTGAAGAGATGCACCTCATGTTGAATGGTGCCCATAAAGAGATCTCACAAATTATCTTCTGGAATGTTCTTTACCTCGAGACCGAGCTTTTGGAATTGATGAATGTTCTCTATAATTTTCCATTTTTGTTGAATATTTATCAATTGACTAAAGAATGTATTGCTCGTAATGTTCCGATAATGTGTTATCAATTCATCTGTAAAAATGGACCAAGAGATAATATAATCATTTTTTCTTTCACAAATCCATTGATACCAAAAAACTAATCATTTTCTAAATACAAGAATACAATAGTTACCTTTTGTAAGCTTGGCACTTGGTGTAGATCAAATAATTGCTCCATCTAGAATATCCATGTTATAGGATCTTTACCATCGAACTTCCTCATATCGATCTTTGGAATGAAGTAGTTCCTTAGTGCCGACTTGAAGCCCTGATGAATTAGATCTTGGAGTATTGAATGATCATGATTCTAATATTTAGTATTTGTGCTCTCCAAATGTGACAAAATAATCCCCATATGTGATTGAGTCTCAATGACCTTGTTCTCCTTATTTTCATGATTTCCATGGATCTTCATATCGCTTTAAGGGATCTTCTGTAAGAGAATGGTTTGTATGGAATTCATGTATTTTTGCATTTCCTCATGGAGTTTTGTATTTATTCCTTATTTTCATCCATCTTCTTTTTCATTTGATCTTCCATTTCCATTTTAAGGTATTCTTGAGAATGTGTTAAATCCACTTATTTCAACATACTACCACTCATTTCATAACTTGGTTCAACTTGGTTAGCCTATTTTATAAGTCTTCACTTTCTTCTGAAATCATGATTGAGTTTTTATAAGGAGTACTAGTATTATTTCTTGTAGAACCTTTTCCATATGAAAAAATAATAATTCTCCTCTTTTTCCTCTTTATCAAAAATCACTGATCACCAAAAATATATCTTCCAATAAAAATTTATACCAATTGTAAATTGTTGGAACATGGAGTTCCTTTGTAACCTTACCTTGTCAGATTGATTGGGTCAACCAAGTCTTTGGGTCGATGACCAACTAAACCCTTGATGGACCATGTCACATTTTATGGACAAGTGCAACAGACTTCACCCGAGATGTTGAGTTTGGTACATGACCAAACCTATTTTCACCCGAGATGTTGAGTTTGGTACATGACCAAACCTATTTATAGATTATCTTAGTGATCGGTGTATCATCATCTCATAGTGTCAAATCATCTCAGGAGATCTTCTCTCTATATCATTGAGTGGCTCGTGCTTCAGTGCTATGGTGTCTTTCGACGTCACCACTATCTCTCGGATCCGTTGTTCTCTACGTTCAGTCCTTGTCCCAACATGATATTAGAGTTGTTGGTTTCTTGATCTTAGGATCACAAAGAAGAACCATATGCAAATGAGACAATGCCGAAGCTATTTTGGATTCGTTCTTTTCAAGTAAAGAACTGTCAATAACTTGACATGGGTTATTGATCATTTGAAAATACGCTAACTGCGAATGATATCGACATAGCTCTTCCCGTGATTTCTTTGTTGGAGATGGCGAGGCTTCTTGAGTTTCGTTGCCTATTGGTTAAAGGATCACTTTGCTCGACTAGAGTTTCTTTGGACGTCGACGTGAGTTTACTCAAGTGGGTTTCTTGTACAGTGGTCGATTAAACGTCGATCTATGGAATAAAACCTCGTTTCCTTGTTTATCATCTCGACTTGTGCACTAACAGCTTGGTTGAATCGACTGGAGTCTTGCCAGAGATGATTATTGAACTAGATCCGCCTTGCCTTGATTCCCTAGCTCGCACCCAACTGACAAAGAATGTTCTGGTGATTTCATTCTCTCTACTCTTCAATTGAGCTCGAATTGACGTGTGTTGAAGATACCATGCTGTCGATTACTATCAATCAAGAAGGTTTCAATAGTGAACTACACGATGGTTTGCTCGACGATTGCCTATCCACCCAAATATTTTTTCAATTGAAAATGAGATGCATGAATTCCCTAGCCGACTACAAAATCTACCCCGACGATTCGTGGATACTCTAAACTCATGCGTGGATTCAACTTGGGTGCACCTTAGAACTATAAATTGACACTCGATCCGACTAGTAAGACCCTCGACTGATTCGTCGAAGAGGAAACAAGATCTGACCTGTCTTTTTTGCTGTCAATTGGAAAAAAAAAGGATTCGACTTGGCTGGCGGCTTGACTTGTTTTGGCTCAGCACTCGATTCCAACTCGAACATAAACTTTGTTGATTGGTGGATCCACTTGTATATTGACTTGATTTGGCTATGGTTGAGATCCTCGACTGGCGAAAGTTTCGACATGATCGAAGATTCATTCTTTGTGGCGTGTGCGTAGATGCCCTAAACCGGAGCTGTGCTCGACGCATTTTGCTTGATCTAGCCTTCATCCATTGAAGGAGATACGACTAGATCTTGGACTCATGGATGTCCTAACCATTGTGCCTACTACTTGGTCTCTCATCGCTCGACGAATGGAAGCGTGGTATAGCTTGTGCGTTTGGACAATGATTCTATGCGTGGTTCTTGCATGCTTTTTGTGTTGTGGACTGGATGCTAAGGATTGGTATTTTTTCCTAGACGACCATATATATTTGTGCTTGGATCGTGCCCTCCATCGACGATGGGAATATTGGACGAAGACGAAGCTCTCATGCTTCAGAAATTGGAGGAGATTTTTGAGAAGAAGGATGTTTCCTTGGAAGAATCTCACAGCTGACTTCGTGCAGAAGTCACTGCCTTGCAAAATGTCGTTGCACAGTTGCAGACGGAGAACCAACAATTGAACAATGAACTGAAGATAACATATTCCTAGCCGGAAGATGAGGCTGACCTCTTTCAAACCAACCTTTTGCAGCAATGTGATGAAAAGTCTAGGAAAATTGTTGACCTAGAGCAGAACATGGAAACCATTTTTCAAGATGTGGAAAGATCTCGTCGATGATGATCTTGTGAAGGACGTGAAAGTTCTCTCTTGTGAAAATGTTTCCTTGAAGATAGAAAATGCGAGACTGAAAAATCAGTTGAAATATTTAGAAGACGTATTCCAGACTGTTGTGACTGAGCATTCCAGAAGGGCTGCTTCCATGGGGAAAACTGCTGCTATATTTTTTTAGACTCTTGTAGATGAATTTGAGGATAAATTTGGCCTTATTAAAGAATTTGAAGAAGACGTGAAATCCCTTCCTCATACGAGCTGATGGAAGAAAATATCCAACTGAATCGTGAGGTTGCTCACTTGAAGGCCTCCATTAATGAGCTTCGTGAAGAAGCTGCTCCTCTTTTAGAAGTCAAAAATCCATTGTTTGACGAGTATGAGACATTGAAGGAAAATTATGATTCCATATTGCTGTCACTGACTAAGAAGGATGAGACTCTTCATAGATTGCAGACTGTTGAACAAAATGTTGAAACCACGGTTGAAAAGACTGTTGATGTTGTTGAGATGCCAAGCTCACCCATTTGTTCTCCACCCCCTACTTCTTATTGTAAGAAATATTTTTTCAATTTATGCTTTGAAATTGATAATTGTCTTGTTTCACTAATCTTTGAAAAACACACTACATGTATAGGATCTGACTGCTCGGTAAGATGGGATATATTGGTGGAGGCCTTGGAAAGAATGGACATGGTATTGTTGCTCCTATTATGCCTGATATAATACCACCAAGAATAGGTCTTGGATATTATGTTGTTGTTTCCTCATTGAATACACCTACCCTTGCTGCAAATAGGATTTTTTTTTTGTTGCATGTGGAGTTCAGACTAATGAGAAATCTCTTGAACCGATTGATGAAGTGGTTGTTCCTGACATGCTAGATTCTAAGAATATTATTGTTGATGACGTTGTTGCTAATATACCAAGTTGTTCTACTCTTGATAATACATTAAACCATGAGCATATATATCTTGATCAGCCAACACAAACCTATGTGCCTTATCATCATCTTCTCCATCGTAGACATAAAAATCATGCTTTCATATCTTTGCAGAAGAGACCATAAAGACAAAACCGTGGACCCGTTTCGACTACTAGGATAAAATATGGTATTATTGATGAGTGGTCATGGGTGCATTTGAACTAATGTTTGAGGAGTTCATACCATTGTGTTTCATCGACTATACGGACTTACATCGCTCCTCTTCATTGTTGATGTTTTACAATGGTTGACCAAAGGGTCGACCTTACTTGACAATCGACTGGAGTTCAACTGGGATTCAACTCGATTTGGCAATCGACTAGAGGTGTTTTTGACTGTGTATTTGTCGACTTAGTTTCGACTATATATTGTCCGTCGACTGGTGTGTTTCGATGAATATTTGTTGCTAATGATTTGATCCCTCAGTTGTGTTTAAGAGGGGAGTACTTTGAATTTGTTGATGTGTAAACCCAACTGCTATACCTTGGTACCTGATGCAAATACTATTGAATTGAAAGAGACTGATTATATTGGTGTGTTCTTGTTTGGTCAACTAATCAATTGACAGATGTTGTCTTGTTGTCTAGTCGACTGACCAACTCGGATCATGTTTCGACAACAGATTTTGAAACCTATTTTGCAATGGATGAATTCCCTTTGGCCTTGATCAGTGTTCATGGTGATCAAACTTTCTCAAGAGTGTTGTTGTACTATCTTGTGATCAACTTTTGCAGTCAAGAAAAATTCAAGGGGGAATGCTACTAAATTTCTTTTTTCCTCTAAGCCGAGTTTATGGGGGGGTGTTCGAACATGAAGTTCCTTTGTAACCTCACATTGTTGAATTTATTTTGTTGACCAAGTCTTTGGGTCAATGATTGAGTAAAACCTCAGTTGACCATGTCCACTTATGGATTCCCGATCCAAATTTTATGGACAGGTGCAACCGACTTCACCTGAGCTATTGATTTTGGTCCATGATTGAACCTATTTATAGACGATATTAGTAATTGGTCTATCATCATCTCAGATTGTTAGATCATCTCGGGAGATATTCTCTTGCTCTCATTGAGCGACTCATGCTTCAGTGCTATGGTTTATTTTGACACCACCATTGTCTCTCAGATCATTTGTCCTCTACGTTCACTCCATATCCCAACATACATTACGTACCTTTAACACCCTAATTTGGAGACTGTCTAGATGGTTGACCTTTGTACTGATATATCTATGAAATTTTAACCTTTCATAGTCTGAAATTTTTTCATGTAGTACTCTAATACAATTTCTTAAACTCTTGAAAATTTCACAGTCTGCACCTTCATTGACAAAAAGTTATAGCAAAAGTACCTAAATGACTTGTTTGAGACTAATTTTAGGATTAGTAATAAATCCTGACTTCCACGAAACAAATCTAATAAATTATAGTGATTTAGAATCTGGATTTTTTTTCACGGGTGATTCACTATGTCTCCTCATAATCATGAAAATTTCGGAGTCTGAAACTTCACCAAATTTTTTTTAGAGCGAAAATAAAAAAATGACTCTTTTGAGACTAATTTCAAGACTAGTCATGAAACCTAAATTACACAGACTATATCTCAAAAAATATAACAAACAAAAACTTTAAATTTAGACCACGTGTTCTTCACTATCTTTCCTCGGTCTCATCAAAATGTTGTAGTCTGAAACATCCCAGAAAAAAATTTGTAGTGAAAATTCCAAAATGACTTGCTTGAGGCAACAAAACCCTAGGATCAATGCTCTGATGCCAAATGTTATG
>JASDQU011103010.1:28888-56489 GCA_032191745.1 Picea mariana
GACGGACGATCAGTTTCGCCCGTCAACAAAACCACATAGGAACAAACCCCCCCCTCAAAAGATAATGTATTAAAAGAAGAAAATGACAACTGCTAGGCAACTGTGCTCTTCACTGCAAGACGATCCCGCAAAGTCTAAAACTTCTTCTCACTAAAATTATTCATGAAGATGTAGAAATATTTATGGATATGATGAAGTCCTTTGGCAACCTATTGGGCCTTGTACCTCTTGATCCCGTGGACCCATCTGCACCTAAAATATTCCTTCCCGGTGGAAGTGGAACCATATTCCAAGTCTAGTTCTGTAGGAGTGAGTCATACTCCTTCTACATGGCTTCTTGCCATAATGGATTTCCCACAACCCTATTGTAGTTCTATGGATCAGTAGATTGAACCATATAGCAATGCATGGGCATCACAGGTTCTGAAGCTGGAAATACATGAGAAGGCTCCTCATGATGAGATCAAGTCCTCCTCTAATCCAATGGATTCCCTACAAGGTTGCCTACTGCCTGAAGTGTGGCATGTTCCTTCTTGGGCATCTGTTGAAGCGTCAACGCTGGCTTCTTATCTGGATGTACTACCTTCTTATTTCCATGTATAGAATATGAGTGTATGGAATCATCTCTAATGTTTGAAACTGATGGAAGTACAAGAGTATATGCATGTTGCACTGGAGGTGCATGCAAAGTAATCTCCTTATGTGTAAGTAGAATAGAGGAGTTATTGTTAGAAAACTTAGTGAATTTATACAGCCTTGACTTGTGATCCACTTCACCAATTGCAATGATGGAATTGTCATGCATGTCAATTACTGAAACAAAATCTGATGTAAATTCAATATTTTTACCTTTCTGAGTGATCTGATAAACTGAGAGCAGATTCATAGAAATCTTTGGAACATGTAAAACATTCTCAAAAATTCCATTGTGTAATTCCACTCTCCCGTGCCATGCTACTGCTACTGGAGTATCATTGCCCATTAGAATAGGGTGTCTTGAGCATGGACTCAAAGAAGAGAAAACTTCCTCTTTGGCTGCCATATGATGGGATGCACCAGAATATATAATCCATGAATCATATGAGGAATTAATTGCAACCAGAGCATGATAATTACCTTTCTTAGAAGCAAGATCTTCTTCCTTCTGCTTCTTGACTTCCTCTGGAAGGAAGTTTCCAAGGTTGTTCTGTTGAAGTGCCTGTGCCATAAGATCGATTTGTTTCTTCATGCATGTGGATTCTTCATGATTTTGTTTATTGCAATAAGTGCACTGCTTTACCTTCTTCTTCTTCTTGGAATCTGAAGAGTCTTTGGAACCTGAAGAATTATTAAAGGGTTTGGAATATCCCTCCTTCCCGTTTTGTTTGGATGACCCTTTTCTATCACGCATGGTGAGTGCATGTGATTTGGGATCTTTCATGAGACCCATATATATGAGTTTTTTATGCTCTTGTGTAAGAGACTCAATGAACTGAGCCAACATAGGAATTTTCCAATTTGTTCAAAAAGACATCTGCCAGAATGGAAATTGGAGACATATATAGCATATTCTAGTCCTAGCTTGGCCAAGATTGTTAGAATAAGTTGTTTCTCTTGTGCAGACTTGTCAATACCACATTCACCCAAGCTCAAAATCAAATATTTAAATTTACTAAAGAAATCTTGTATATTATCAAAACTTTTAGGGTCTAAGGTATTCAACTCTACCTCAAGCATATGACATCGCACCTCATCGTGCTTTCCAAAGAGTCCTTCCAATGTGGTCCAGATCTCGTTTGGAGTGTTGCATGCGGCAACATGAAACCATAGATCAATGGAGATTAACTCAAGAAGTAGTCGTGTGGCCTCATCCTTACGGTTCACCCATATCATCTTCTCAATCACTGATGTGGGTTATGTTTCTGTCACTATCGTCAAATTATACAGTCCTTTCCTTCTGAGTTGGAATTCTATTTTGGGCTTCCAATCAAAATAATTGTATGGTGTGAGAATTACCACCAAGTTTGACTGTATAATAGTTTTCCTATCCATCTCTCCCACTGTTTCTAAGAACCCCTAAAAATTTACTCTCAATCTGCAAGTGAAAAATTAAGAAATCACGACAGAAAAGGAACTTTAAGTGAAAATTCATATCAGTTTCAGGAGACGATCTTCTGACTGACTTTTTGAGCAAACAATGAAGAATATCTCTAAACAATTGAAAACCCACTTGCAAAATGGGTCGATTTACATATAGTGCGAGCCATTTCCTCAAAAACTTAATATTTTGGGAGCAATCACTATAGAAATGTATGACCACAGATTCATATCAGTTTTAGAATACTATATTCCAGATTACTTTCTGAGCAAACGGTGAGGAATCTTGCCAAACGATTGAAAACCCACTTGTAGAATGTGTCAATTTACTTCCAACGCGAGCCGTTTTCTCAAAAACCTAATATTTTAGGAGAAATCACTGTATAACGGTACAACCACAGATTCATATCAGTTTCAGGAGGCTATCTTCGAGCTTTCTTTCTAAGCAAACAGTGAGGAATCTCACCAAACGGTTGAAAACCCACTTGTAGAATGGGTCGATTTACTTCCTGTGGGAGTCGTTTCCTCAAAAACTTAATATTTTTTGAGAAATCACTGCTAAAAGGTACAACCACAGATTTAGTTTGTAGAAACTCTGATTTTCCTTATTCTTTGGCTTGTTTGGCTTTCTCCAAGCAGTGTAGCTCTAATACCATGTTAGTGTTTCATGGAAACCTGCATAGGAGATCTAACTAAAGCATACACAAACAAAGCTTATCAAGAAAAGGAAGAGAGATACACAATGAATAATGAGAATTACTGCATATTATGATCTAATCAATGAGTGAGTGATCTTCATTCATATAGGCAATGACATCCTATAATTAGGAATGCATGGATAATAGTGATGGTCTAAGATTAGAAAGTATAAAATATAACTAGTCGATTAAATCCCATTGAGCTAGTGTTACTCTCACTAAACTAATGTGCTGAAAATAGAAATTTCTCCAACACTAAGTGCCTATATGATAAATAAAAAGCAATGCCAACTTTCCAAAAAGATTGGGAGGACAAGAAGAAATTCAATATGGATCAGAGGAAGAAGGGAATTAAGCCACCATTCTTTAGAAATAATCCTCAGGGACAACCAACTTCTAGAGAACCCAGAATGATTGATACATGTGGTCAAAGGCCAAGGAAAACACCTATTCAATGTTGGGGTTGTAAAGGTGATCATATGTTTAGAGATTGTCCCCACATAAGTGACAAAGAGAGAGTTGTTCACAATGTTCAATGAGTTGAAACAATGGGGGGCATGTGAAGAAATGTACCAAGGATCTATGCAGCCTTGGACAATAAGCAAGTAGAGTATCAATCACATATGATTGAAGTGGAAGGTATGATCAACAACCAAACCATTACTATTTTAATTGATTCAGGAGCTATTAATAGTTATATAGATGCTAATATGGTGGGAAATTTGCAATTTCTTAGAAACAAGCATGGAAAATCTTGGTTGGTGCAGCTGGCTACTGGAGACAAAAGAAAAGTCAATGAGATGGTTAAGTCATGTCTTATGGACATGAATGGACTGAACATAAGGGAAGATTTGAACATATTTCCTTTAGTATCTTATGACTTCCCAATTTCTATGGATTGGTTATACCAACACCATGCCATCTTAGACTGTCGTAACAAGGCATTCACTTTCCTAGATGAGGAAGGAAATCAGAGAACAATCCAAGGAATTCCCAAGGCAATTACTTCCCAGTTGAAGAAGTGCTACAAGAAAGGTTGTCAAATATTTGCATCCCATATGGAGGAAGAATCTAAGGATAAGGTGCCAAATCTGGAGGATCATGCAGTCTTGGAAGATTTTGAGGATGTGTTCAAGGAGGTACCAGGACTACCTTCAAAGAGAGATATTGATTTCTCTATAAATGTGATGCCTGAAGCAACTCTAGTATCAAAGAATCCTTACAATATGAGTACACCAGAGCTAAAGGAGTTGCAAATGAAGCTTGAAGAACTTCTAAAGAAGAGGCATATACACCCAAGTGTGTCACCTTGGGGTGCCCCAGTCTTGTTTATGAAGAAGAAAGATGGGACATTAAGATTGTGCATTGATTTCAGACAGTTGAATAAAGTAACTATAAAGAACAAGTATCTTCTGCCAAGGATTGATGATCTCTTTGATCAATTGAAGGATGCAAAGATATTTTTCAAGATATATCCCAGGTCCAGATACCATCAGGTAAGGATTAAAGAGGAAGATATCATCAAGACCACCTTCAAGACAAGGTATCGTCATTATGAGTTCACAGTGGTGCCATTTGGGTTCTCAAATGCACCCGTTGTTTTCATGTGCTTAATGAATGGTGTTTTTTGGAATATTTAGACAAGTTTGTCATTGTCTTTTTGGGTGAAATTATTGTATATTCCAAGTTAGAAGAAGAGCATGAGCATCATTTGAGGATGGTGTTGCAAGTGCTAAGGGAGCATCAGTTGTATGCCAAATTGAACAAGTGGTCATTTTATCAAAACATAATTCACTATTTGGGGCATATCATATATGTAGAAGGGATAGCAGTGGACCTTGGAAAGATAGAAGCCATTAAAGGGTGGACAACACCTAAGAATGTGATAGAAGTCATATCCTTCATGGGTCTATCTGGTTACTACAAAAGGTTCATTACATGGTTTTCGAGAATAGCTCACTCCATCACTTCCTTTCAAAGGAAGGGAAAAAAATTTCAATGGACAAATGAATGTGAAAAGAGTTTCTAGCAATTGAAGTAGTTGTTAACCAGTGCTCCAATTCTGAAGATCTTAGATCCGAATGAAGACTTCATTGTATGCACAAATGTATGTAAAGAAGGACTAGGTGGAGTCCTCAGTCAAAATGAGGTTGTTGTATGTTATGAATCAAGGAAGTTTAAAGAGTATGAAAGGCTCTATGCCACTCATGATTTGGAATTGGCAACCATATTGCATGCTTTGAAGAGGTAGAGGCATTACCTCATGGGAAAGAGGTTTGAGCTAAGGATAGACCATAACGGTCTGAAATGTTTGTTTGATTAGCCTACTTTGAATGCTAGGTAGAGTAGATGGTTGGAATTCCTCTGTGAGTATGACTTTGATATCAAGCACATCAAAGGAAAGGATAACAAAGTGGTTGACGCACTCAGCAGGAGAGTGCATGAACTGCATTCTACAACCATTAGCATGTATCAGACAGATCCTAAAGGAAAAATTTATGAAGCTGCAAATTCATATTTGCAGTACATGGAATTGGTAAAAAAATTGTAGCAGGGTAAAATGAAACATAAGTTTGAGGATTATGAATTGGGAATCGATGGAATCCTTTGGTATAGAAACATAATCTATGTACCCAATTCTCCATAATTGAGGAGTATGATTTTAAAAGAGATGCATAATGTGCCTTATGTAGGACACCCAGGATATCAGAAAATAATTTTAGTAGTCAAGAGCCAATATTGTTGGCCAGGCATGAAGAAGGAGATTGCTAAATACATAGCTAAATGCCTATAATGTCAAAGGGTCAAGGATGAGCATAGACACCCAACTGGATTATTGCAGCCATTACCCATTCCTGAGTGTAAATGGGATGTGGTAAAAATGGATTTCATCACAGGATTTCCCAGAGCGAGAAAGCAACATGATGCAATCATGGTAGTGGTGGACAAGCTTTACTAAAGCTAGCCATTTCATTCCTATGAAGACTACTCATAAAGAAACTAATGTTGTTGATATGTATATGAAGGAAGTAGAACACTTGCATGGCGTACCCAAGACAATTGTGTCTGATAGAGACCCGAAGTTTAAATCGAAGTTCTGGAAGGGGTTATTCAAAGGGTTCGAAACAAATCTGAACTTCAACACATCATATCATCCTGATTCAGATGGGAAAACAAAAAGGGTGAACCAAGTCATGTAGGACATGCTAAGGATGTATGTGATGGAAAAAACATCTAAATGGGAATATTATCTACACTTGGTAGAATTTGCCTACAACATTGGGTATCAAGCATCACTGAAGATGAGCCTGTTTGAAGCACTTTATGGTAGAAAGTGTAACACCCTAGTAAGCTGGGACAACCCAGCTGATAGGGTAGTGGTTGGGCTAGAGTTGCTCAAGGAAATGGAATAAAAAATGCTGAAGATTAAGTAGAATTTGAAGGCTTCCCAAGACAGGGAGAAAAGTTATGCCAATAAGAACAAAAATCGAGGGTAATTTAAAGTAGGGGATCATGTATTCCTGAGAGTGAAGGCCAACAAAATGTCCCTGAAGTTGGGAAATTGTTCAAAGCTGGCAACTCGGTATTTTGGGCCATTTGAAATCCTAGAGAGGATTGGTCCAGTGGCATATAGGCTTGTATTTCCTGCATGCATGCCTAGACATAATGTATTTCAAGTGTCATTGCTTAAGACATATGTACCTGATGCTAATCATATTATTGATTGGAATGTGATTCAGGTGGAGCAGGAAAGCGCTTTTCATGTGCATCCAGTGTGTATATTGGATCAGAAAAGCAAGCATCTATGGAATCAATCCATAGGGCTTGTAAAAGTTCAGTGGACTTGCTACGGTCCTAAGGATGCAACATGGGAGCATGAAGATGCTATGCGGGCAAAGTACCCACATCTTTTTGAAGATTTTGGAAATCTTGTTGTTGTTGTGTAAGTAAGTTGCACCGAGGACAGTGAAAAAATAAGGGGAGTGGATTGTAACACCCCAAGGTTGAGCCCCTGCTGAATTGTAATTATGTTTATAGGTTGGTGAGGCAAGTGTTTATAAGGTGAAACTTACATGTTTATTATGTCAGAGAACCTAGATGCTTAAGGCCATGAGCTTGATTTTTGTATATGTAAATGCACATATCATTAATAAAATTACACTGTTGTGTGTAGACTGACCATGAAGAAAGATTTATGGGGGACTAAGCTCCACTAGGTAGGGTAAGGGGNGCCTAGGGGATAATCTAGAGGTATTTCCTCTAAGGGATTATTATTATTATTATTATTATTCCCAAAGGCTATGGTTGACATAAGCCATTTTGTCCTAAGTTCCTGGGAAAAGGGGGAATGAGTGCTAAGTGGAACTCATGTGGTTTAAGGAAGACATGTATCAAGTTAGGCGTATGCAGTTTATAGTTTGGAAATCCATCTCATTGGGGGGTTCTCTTCCCATTCTGGAGTTTCTCCCCATCCTTGCGTCTGGACCAGTTTTGAGTTTCCTCATGACCCTTATGATTCTCTAGAAGTCTGTCACCCTTCCCGATTCATCCAGGGATTCATGCTTGCACCTGTACCTTTCCTAAGTTGTGTTGTGCTTTAATGGTTGTTGTTTCTTCCATCACCTGAGCTATACCAAGACTTGTTGTTTCCATCACCTTTACTAGAGTTGACTTAGAAGTTGGGCTGAAGAAGAAGGTTGTTAGGCCTGTGCTTTGAAGAGGCGGGTTTCCAGGCCTGTGCTTTGAAGAGGCAGGTTGTCAAGCCCATGGACTGAAGAAATAGGTTGTCAGGCCTACAAGAAACTCTCTCCAGGTGAGAGAGGTTTCTAGAGAAGTGTTTTCCCGAAGGGATCCCAACTGCAGCTATAGTTCTTGGAGAATTCATGTATGGCCTGTTGCTGAAGCCCTAGAAGGGAAGTGGGGTAGTCGAAGGACTGTTGAGAAGAGAAGGGACACACTTTCTGGGGTGGGATAGGAATTTAGGGAATGAGAGGGTGTAGGTTGTTAGTCTGAGTTGGCCCTAGGAGAAAATCCTTCCTGTTGATCTATGGGACCTTCCTGTTGTCCTTTCCTAGCCTAGGAATCCCTTGCCCAATGGATTTTAGTCCCAGCTCAGGGGTGACCCACTGATGAGTGTGATGAGCAACATGGTCTAAGGCTGGGAGGTTCGTGGAAGGTCTGCATGTAGTTTGGTGGTAATTTATTGAAAGATAAGTACCAAATCTTTGTTAATTGTATGTTGTGTAATTGTACATGTATTATAACTTGATTAGTAAGGCCTGGATATATCAGCTATGTTGTGTGTGTAGGCTTACTGTTATTTCCACATTAATATGTGTATGGTTAGAATATGTCGTGTGTATGCATATATTTTCGGTATGTTTTAATGATTATTTCCACATGAATAAGTGGCATGAACATAACATTGTAATTGTTAATTGTGTTAGATATGCATGCATATACAATCACAAAATTGTATCAGAGCTAAGTGAAACATCCAAGAAGTGGTGTTGCCCGACCTGTTGGTGGTTGGGGATGTCACAAATTCTGAACTGAGATATAATTTGATTGAATATGAAAAATGTTGCAGTATCACCATCAAATTTAATGGTAGGCATGACCTCATCCCATTTAGTAAAATAATCCATGACCACAATAATGTTGTGATGCCCCCCAACCAAGGCTAGGTTGCAGTCCATGAAATACACCCCCCAATTAGTGAAGGGATCAATGGTAATGATTGGGTGTAGAGGGTCAGGGTGCGAGAACATCTTATGAGAAAACACCTGGAAAGGGTGACACTTCTTGACCGCTTCAAGTAAATATTTAAAAATTGACGACCAAAAATAGCCAAATTGCAATATCTTTTGGGTTGTCACAAGCTCGGATAAGTGACCACCACATGCCCCACTGTGGAAGTCATTGATAATGGTTTTAGCCTCCTCATGAGTCAAAAAATGATGCAAATCAACATCCAGACCTCGATGATATAACGTGTCATTAATAATGAGGAAGTTTTTGACCTAATGGCATATATGTCATCGGTTGTCTCTCCAAACATGTTGGGGAAGATTCAAAGATTGAAGGTAGATTAGAATATTTGTGTACCAGGGGTCTGAAGATAAGATAAGGAATATGTATTCATTCACGAATGAATCATCATGAAAAATATCCTCATCGTTCCTAGGGAAGTCTGACATCAGTTCCTCAAGAACTAACGACTTCTTGGATTTTGTAGAGGAAAACTCAAGATCAAATTCTTGTAGAATCACAATAAATTTATTGGATTTCCCCCTATGATACACCTTGTAAGGACATATTGAAATGGATTGATATCAACAATCACGGTAGTCTTGCAGAGTAAGATATAGTGACGTAATCTTTGAACCGCATGCACGACTTCTAAGGCTAGCTTCTGTACATGAGAATACTTAATTTCAGGTTCAATTAGATTTCAGCTAAGGTAATAGATAGCATGCTCATGGAGCTCATCATTTTCCTAAACCACAACCATACCAATTGTCCCTTCGAACTTAGAAATATAAATAAATAAATATCTATTGTATTATGGGGGCTTTAGCAGAGGTGTCGATACCAGGTATTTATTGAGAGCATAAAAGGAATCCTGGGCTCGCTTATTCCATATGAACGGAGTTCCATTTTTCAAGAGACACATGAAACCCTTAGTTATACTGACATATTTAGCTACAAAACGACACAAGAAGTTAGCCTTCCCTATAAACCTTGAAGTTGTCGAATATTGTGTGGGGGAGGCAATCAAAGTATTTCCTCAACCTTCATAGGATCCACTGTGATCCCATGCTTAGAAACTATGAATCCCAAAAGGCGGCCAGACCTAACGCAAAATATGCATTTGTGAGGGTTCAAGTGAATGCGATAATAGAGGCATCTTTCAAATATTAGTTGAAGGTCTATCGAATGATCAACCCTCTTGTGATAGTGAGAAACAAAATCATCTAGATAGGCTTCGACAATATGCTTAAGATCATGAAACATGAAGGTCATGGCATGTTGAAAGGTTGCTCCGACATTTTTAAGACCAAAAGGCATTTTCCAATATGTAAATGTAACCCAAGGACAAATAAATGTGGTCTTGTGTTGATCCTCAGGTTGAATTTGAATTTGATTATAGCCTGAAAATCCGTCAATAAAAAAAAATGCTTCGCTTCTAGTGCACTCATCAATAATATGATCAATAAATGGAGTGAGGAAGTTATCTTTAGGACAAGATTTATTTAGGTCCCTAAAATACATCATACACAGATGATTCCTTACTTCTTATCTACAAGAATAGGGTTGGATACCCATTCAGTCAAGGGAACCAGGTAGATGAAGAAAACATTGAGCAACTTCTCCACCTATGTGTTAATAGCAGAAGACTTCCTAGTATTTAGAGCTCTAAGTTGTTGCTGAACAGGTTTAACATTCAGATAATTTTTAATTTCATGTTCGAAAATACTAGGGTCAATTACTGGAATCTCTTCATACGACCAAGCAAATACATATCGAAATTCATTGAAGAGATCAGGAAGAGTGCTTAAGGAATCCTTTCGGAATACGAGGTGAAGGTTCTGACTTGTAAATTTGTAAAGGTGTTTCCAGAGGAGGAGGATCTATACCTACAACATGTTGTGAAGAACCGTAGTTGGGAGATCGAGTGGCTATATTAACCTCATATTTAATCATATTGACACATAGATGGCCACCATCATATGTTGAGGGGTTTTGACTTCCAATCGACACATTTCTAGTGTTGGAGGCTCTCGAGATCATATGTTGGTTATGTGGAAATGGGTTAGTCAACACAACAGGATGTTTCTCTATGAGCCTCAAGGTTTCCTCAATTTTTGGGCACAAGTGGGTAAGGTGATCATATTTACAAATTTTACAAGGAAACTTCACCTTCCTCTTTTCTTTCTTTCCCTCACTAACATTATTATTAGGTTTATCATTATTGTTTTTGTCCTTGTATTTATTATTTGTATTATTCTTTCCACCCTTATAATTATTACCACAACTTTTATTGTTGTTCCCTTCAGTTTGTTGGCTACCGTTCAGGTTCATCAACTGTATAGAATGCACATCCGTCGATTGGGTGGGTGAGGACGAAGTTGTATATTGTCCCGCTGTAGATGGGTTAAGAGACAAATATTTTAGTTGGTTCGTAACCAGGTATGCAGTCTTAGAATTTGCGGAGCCTATGATGTTGTTGGCATGAGGCCCAAGATTTGTTCTGGGATCATAATTCGACTGCGACACATCAGGGATAATTTCATATAGAATCCCAAATTGATCATATATAAGGTCCAAATGCTGGGCTTTGAAGATGGCGTTCTCCTTAGATGTCACTCCAGATGTAGAAACATCCTTCAAAATATAAGGCAATAAGGACTTGAGAAACCATTCCAAAATAAATTATGGAGGAATATAATATTTAATCAACCTCTTTCATCTACGCCACTCTCGAATATGATCGGAGATGTGGGTGGCCTTATCTTGATGAAAATACAATAAAAGTTCTATGTTGACATTGTAATTAACCGACAGTTGGAAGTGGTTGAGAAAAACTAGGACCATCTAATTGGAATTTCCATAAGTGTCCCCGGGTATCTCGATGTACCAGTTCACAACAACCCCCGTAAGGGTGCATTGAAATACTTTCAAATGAACATAATTGTCATTAAGGGAGTTAGAAAAGCATCATAGGTGAAAGGGAGTCACATGATCACCTGGGTCCTCACCAATATTTCCCTCAAAATTTGGAATGTCGGAGGGAAGCTTGGTAGGGATGGGCGGCCATGATGGATCGTGACACACTGGATCATTCAACAATTTTGACAAGTTTGGAAGATTCAACGTGTCCAGAAAAGGGAGTCGGGGTTGTGGCATATGAGCCCATGCTCCCGGGAAAGATTGGTTTTGAGAGATCACAGGAAAATTAGGGTTCTGGTATAAACCATGGCCTTGTTCAATAGGATATTATCCTCCTCCCAATTGATTCATAAAGTATTGTAGGGGAACCATCCCTGAGGAAGTTTCTTGTGAGGAGAAAGCGACATGATAAGGTTTACTCATGTGAGGATGTATGTTTCCCCCAGATGAAGGAACTCCATGATGGGGTTTTCCCATACCATAAAATTGACTCCCCCCTGATGAAACATCAGAGGTTAGAGGAAGGTTCACCATAATCAAATAGTTTGTAGGAATCAACATTATGGAAGAAGCAATGACGAACAAAATATAAGAAGTAGAAGAATATCCCATTTGAGTACTCCATCTTGGAAAATTGGATCTAGGATTGGTTATGGAGGAAGGAGGTTTCCAACCTCCTACCATGGGATTTGGTTGAGGGATATGACCCCCACCAAATGATAAAGAAGTATAAGAAGGCATCCTTCCCTCAGACCCAAAACTAGGATTTACATTAGATGTTGAAACTAAGGATGACAAGTATTAAGTCATGTATAGCATACCAAAAGATAAAGGATTATAGGCTCAAGGCATTGACTAAGTACTATGATTAGGTGTACCTCCCAGGAATACAAAAGGATTCATTCCCATGGGATGAGCAGAGACCATGGGTTGGGAAGTATTAAGTGAGGGATTCTCCAGAATAAAAACCATCGATGATGTAGGAGTCGAGGGGACTCCACCAACTATAACAAAGGATAGAGTCGAAGGGATTACCGATACATTCATATCTGACTTGGTACTCATGGAAGGATGATCATGAGTCTGGGAGGTGGAGATATATGTACCACATTTATTAATTCTACGTCTTTCAGAAGACATATTCGATATGGGACTAAATCGTGGTGGTAGATTCAAAAGATATAGAGACTAGTGGGGAGGTTGGTCTTTCTCCACGATGACTCATGACTCATGACGCAATACAAAATCCTAAGGGAAACTAATAAACAAATATCACACTCCTAAATAAATATAAGGGTGGATGCACACAAACATGATATGATGGCTGAAGGGACCTCCCGAACTAAAGAAGGTATGCCTCTACCAATAGGGGATGAGACTTATGAAAAATAGAGTGGAGGTAATAGAACCAATTATAAGGACCCTTGTAGGCTTAACAACATAGTTGGTCAGATTCCTCCGGAGATAAAATCCTTCATAAAGTCTGTGTGTTGTCCGATCCCTCTCTGACATAGTGTACCTACATAATAACCCCTGCAAGTAACCTATGTGGATACCTAGGTCAAGAAACTAAAGTCACCATGGTATAACCAATTCTCAGGTGAACAGTCGTAGGTTCGGTCCACCATATGGGAAGGGTAGAAAATCCCAAACTCTCGAAATCACTGCTTCTCAAGGAGGTAAAGGTACTAGAAAAACCCCTAAATATGAATAGAACCCCAAAAATATCTCTGACACTAGGAAGGTATTAGAGTTCTATATCTATAGCCAACTTTACATGACCTCATGCTTAACTCTAGTGTGAGAGGAGCCTCCCGAGGACACTAATTACATAATGGGTTTCACCACTCCCTGGTCAGACACATATGTTGACTTTTATATCCATGGAAAAGTTTACACACAAAATCGTATTCAAAGGCCCTAGGTCGTGTACTTGTTTGTGTACCCTAAAAAATAAAATTGTTTCTAATCAATTTTAATAATTCAACGTTAATTTTAATGTATTCTTCTTACTCAAGAGTTGTGATCGTGAAACTAATGGTATAATGACCCAACATATATAAAAATAATCAAATATAAAAACACTTCTATGTACTAGTCTTGATTTTCAAAGATATTATATGTTTCTAAATGTTGTTCTAACTTCTTAGGATGAAATATCTACAATTTTAATGAAGTGAAATCTTTCCTAACATGCCAAAACTAATGTAATTCAACCAAAAGTGCAAATGCTTTGAATAAAATGCAACAAAGAAAAATATTTTTGTATTTTCAATATAATGAAATGAAAATATAAGGACTGAATAAACAACTTCTCAGGAAGACCCTACTGCAAGCACAAGTAGACAAGCCAAGAAGGACACTAAGAAGTGACTATCTAAACTAGAATGCAAGGGAAAAAAATGACAAAAGTGACAAGAAAAGAGTTCTCCCAAAATATTCGCCAATAACACAACACCTTGTCACTCTGTAGGAACTCAACAGTCAGAACAAGGACCCAATAATTCTTAGAAACCAACAAAACTCACCCAAAAAAAACTAAACTTATCCAAAAAGACTTAGAAGATATTGTTCGTGATTGTTCAGGGAACATAGGTGTATGCATGCTCCCTAAAGACAAACAACTTGCATATGTACGCGAATGTCAAGGGGAAACCTGTGTATGCCAAAGAAGATATTGCTTGGGCAAGGGTTAGGCCAAGAAACTCAGATACAAAGAAAAATAAAGGTTGTCAAGCAACAGGAGACATAGAAACTCATAAAAACAGAGAGAAATAAAGGAGAAAAACCACCCAATACCCCAAAAGGGATATTATCCCCAGTGGAGTCACCAATTTTGTTACGAGGAAAATCTCTATGGAAAGGGGTAAACCACAACAGACGAAACTAAACCCAGAAATCAACTCTAAACTCAAGTATGCTAGATAAATCGAAATGCTAACAAGAGAAGGCTAAAAACCTACCTCGTCCAGACGTCCGAAGAAGACCACGACTGAGCTCACGATCGAAATCTTGATGCATGCAACTTGTCCTCAACAATCAAGATATACAAGCATATATAAATTAAATAGAATGTTAGCATATAAACTAGCATAATCAATTAACATGTATAACAAATGTTCCCATGGAAAGTGTTAGCACTTAGAGTCACCCTTAGATTGCAGGAGGATAATCCTAGTACCCATCAAAATGTTTGTGGAGGTAGGTTTATGAGTGGAGGCCAAATGGACAAAACTCAATAAAAGAATGATTTAACATAGAAACTGGACAAGCAATGCATAGGGAAATGAGGTTCTCATTAACTTTAGTTAGTGGTTTGAGTTTAAAGGTGAGAAGAAGGAATACTTAGTGAGAAAGGTGGACAAGTCTTCCATGGTCATTCGACTTTCAAGCAGCTTGGTGAAGAAAAACTCGGGCTCAAGAGAACTCTTGAACTCAAGTTTCAGACACTAAAATATGTTACAAAAACATAATAATCAAACCTACATTATCATACGGCTACAACAACTCGTCTAGATCCTCCAAGCACGAGCATTTTATGATTAGGGGAAATAAGATAACAAATGGAAAGTAATTGAACAAGTCACAACAACATTATAATGAAACCTACATTACAATACAACTACAACCCTCAACTGGATCCTCCATGCTTGAGTGTTTCAACGCAGTTTACACAAGACGATGAAAGAAGATGACTTCTATTAACGCGAAAGTCTCAAGTATCATACAAAACCAGAGAACAATTATGTTATCAAATATTACAAAATAGGGATCTCTGCTCAACCATTTGACGGCCCCAACAAAATCTTGAACTGATCTATTTATACTCAGATCAGTCCACAACTACCAGGAGTGTGATCTGGCCATCCCATTCAAATATTTACATCTATGTAGCCTTCTGTCAGATTGTGTGTGTATTATTCTGTCAGATGCAAGCTCACATCAGCATGGTCCTGTAGGAAAAATCATCCATCGCACAACCTTGGGCTAACATCTCTGTCTCCTTAGCCATAATTCTATGCTTTCCATTTATGGACTGAGCTGAGGTTTCAACTACCAGTCCGTGCTCATTAACTGAATCCTCCTCGAGATTGGAGCGCGGATTGACGACTAGCGGGCGACCACCTGTCCTTGTCGAATATGATATTATATGTGCATGTGATTTTGGGGGCGTCAAAGGTGGTTTGGATCCACACCACTTTTGAGCCCACAATTCACCACCTTCCACAACGTAGCGCTTTTACTGTACCATGGTTTCAATTGTGGGACCGCTCAAGAATTTTATCGTTCGAGCATTTTACATCCCCACAATGAGATGTGATCATTGATCTAGTCGTGATCTGCGATATGGGTGCACTTGCAAAATTTAGTGTCACCGTTAAAGTTCTATTTTTCTGCTAATTCTAGGATCCATTAAAAACCGTGCATGGAGATGACACTAATCTTGGTGCTTGAACCATAACGCTTCCTAGAGGATGATCTCATGTAGCTGACATGGAGTCCTGATGTCGCTATGCTAATATGTCATGGAAAGGAGAGTGACATATGTCACTCGAAAATAGGCAGAAGACATGTCCAAAAATGCTTGAAATGAGTTCCTTGTGTTAGCGTTAGATGGATGCCATGTGTCTCTAATAGATGAGTGCCACACATCTCCGACACTTCGGAGTTTGGGATATTTTGAATGAAAAGTGTATGTAACTCGCGGAGTGTCGATCTTGAGAAGTGATTAGTGTGTGCTTATCACTAATTAAACCTGGATTAGGCTGCTTTTATCATTTAAATATTTTGGGACTTCAAGGCTCCGGGCCTCGGAGAATTGTTCTTGCTCTAGATGGAAAACTCTCAGAGTGACACTCTCCGGGAGCTGTCATGGTGACCTGATGTCACTGTGATGATGTGTCATGGAAAGGAGGGTGACACGCATCACTTGGAAACAGGTGGATGATATGACCAAAGGTTCCTAGACTATGTACCATGTGTCAGCGTCATATGGATAGGTGGTGAGAAAATTGAAACTCCGCCGCAGAAATACTTCGGCAATTTGCAAACAAGGAGGGAGAGAGACCCTCGAAGCTATGGAGTCTGGAGCATATTTGAGCCGCTAGATATGGGAGGAAATGTGGCATAGATCCATGCACTCTGTAGGAATGTGTTCTGGAGGAAACCAACTAGACAAGTGCCAAAAATCCCGAAACCTAAACTTCGAAGAAAATCGTGCCCGTCTGCTGGAGAAGGACGTGTGGTGCTTGATATTTAACTTTGGGGCTTCTATCTGTCACTAAAGATCATGCAACTTTATAATTATGAATGCCCGGGGGTTTCTAATATGAACTGCACAGGGGATCTCCATCGTTGAAAACTAAACCTGTCTGTTTGCTTGTTTTGAGCCCACAATATACAGCTTTGAGTGTTGCACTTTGTGCTCATGGCTGCTTCCTGTGTAAACAAGGACTTGGATGACTTGCTATGGGTGAAGAAAACAAAATGACCAATAATTCGTGGAAAAATGATGATGAGATCTCATCCTTCTTTGAGAAAAATAGAAAAGCTTCGAGATGAGACTTGGTCAGGAAAGACACCAAGGGTAACCAAGTCGTTAACAAAGGGGGAAAATGACTTTATCAGTCAGAGGGGAGATTCTATGACTTGGTGGTGCAAAACAGAGAGAGAGAGATGAGGCAAGGGTACAAACTTAGGTATAAAAAACAAACACATACGACCCTTGACAAATTCATGTGATAACATTTTGGCTTCACAGGGGATGGCATGCTCCCTATGAGCTACCAAGAACATGCAGTTTCAGTGCCTTAGCTTTTGGGTCATGGAGTCTCTTTATTCAAAATAGAAATAAAAAGGAAGTGGTAATTACAATGGTGGAAATTCAATCGTGTCTTAAACAAAATACTTTTTCATAAAGTGCCAATTGACTGGGCCACCAAAAACTTCGGAATCCTCCAAGTTCTGCAATTTATATGTGTTGTTTGAAAATACCTTAGAAATCTTGAAAGGACCAATCCATAAGGCTTCGAATTTACCACGTTTTTCTTTGTCTTGCTTGGGGGCATCCCACTTGAGCACCAAATCCCTGAGCTGAAAATATTCCTTGCTTGCCCTCTTGTCAAAGGCTCGTTTTATTTTTTGTTGATGATCCTACACTTTATCATGCAGTTGCTCCCTGGTCTGTTGTACTTCTACCAGTTGTTGTATCCTCCTGACCATATCATCAGGTTCTCCTTGGTAGTCCTGGAGGAATTTTTCCATAGGAAAGGAAATTTGAGTAGGAAATATAGTCTCAACCCCATACACAAGCTGAAAAGGGGAAACACCAAGTGACCTCTTTGTTGTAACTCTATCAATCCATAAGGCAAATTTCAGCTTTCAGTCCCATGCTTTCTTGTTGTCTTCTAACAATTTCTTGATGATATTTATGAGGCTCTTTTTAGAGGAATCTGCTCAACCATTTACTTGGGGGTAGTAGGGAGTATAATGGATTAATGTAATCCCATACTGCTTACATAAATTGATTAATGTTTCATCTTTGAAGGAGGCAACATTGTCAGTAACAATATTGCTTGGACAACCAAATCTGGACATGATATCTTCAAGGAAGCTAATGATTACCTTGTGGGAGGCACTCCTTGTAGGGATGGCTTCTATCCACTTGGTGAAATAATCACTGGTAGTCAAAATCCACCTATGTTTTCCACTTGAGGTTGGGTGGATTTCTCCAATGAAGTCAAGACCCCACTGTTGAAAAGGTCCATAAACCACGACAGGTTTCAAAGGAAAATATTTGAGTTGTTTCTTCCCATAAAACTTTTGGCATTTGACACAAGCCCTAATCTTTGCACAAACATTAGTAAAAAGGCTAGGCCAAAAATACCCAGCTCTGAAGATCTTATAAGATGTGGTCCTCCAAAAATGATGGCCTACACATAAGCTGTCATGAAAATCAGTTATGGCCCTTTGGGCCTCTTATGGATCCAGACATCTCAAAAGAACTCCTAGAGGATCTTTCTAATACAAAACCTGATCATTGAGACAATAATTGATTTCTTTGAGTCTCAAATCTATCACCTTGTTCTTTTCCAAGCCACCAGGAGGCCGCAACTTATACATAAAATATATGATGTCTTTATACCAGGTGCATTATGCCAACCTGGGGTTGTCATGAGAGCTTTTATCAGCAATATCAACTTGCTGATTTTCTGAGTTTATGTTCATAAAATTAACCCCCAAAGATTTACAATTTGATTCAACCAGTAACCTGGATAAACCTTGGCCTTTCACCAATTTAGTTGGCTTTATTTCAAGGTCAAATTCTAGAATTTTAACAATCCATTTTATTCTCTTCCCATCTATGTCAGGATGGATCAATATCTCTTTCAATGNNNNCATATACTCTGAAATCCTTGAGGGATTTGACCAAAGCATAAGCCTTCTTTTCCATGATATCATATCTTATTTTTGCATCCCTCAACACTCCACTAAAAAATAAAATAGGCTTCTCTAACCCCTCTATATTTTTCTGTAGCAAAACAACAACCAATGTGTCAAAAGAAGCAAAGGGAAATATCAGAAATTCCTTAGAATAGTCAGGGTTGATGAGCATAGTTGCTTTAGTCAAATCCTTTTTTATTTGGTCAAAAGAATTTCAAGATTTAGAAATCCATTTCACCTCGTTCCCTTTTCTAAGCATGGTTGTAATGTTCTTGACCAACTCAGCAAAATTATAAATGAATCTTCTCAGAAAATTGATTTTACCCAAGAAAGACTAAACATCTTTCTTAGATTTGGGAAAATATAAAGCCTGGATGGCCTCTACTCTGCTTGGATCAATTCTTACTCCTTTTGACACAATATGCCCCAATATTTACCCTCTTCCATAGAAAACAAATATTTCTTAGGATTGAGGGAGAGACCAGACCTTTTGCATTTCAGGAAGACCTTCTTCAAATGATGACAATGCTCTTTATCAGATTTTGAAAACACTTTAATGTCATCCAGATAGATAACTACAAATTTTTCTTTTTCCCTAATGAAGGCAATGTCCATGGCTTGTTGGAAGGTTTCTCCTGCATTTATCAATCCAAATGGCATTTTATCATACATGAATGTGCCCCAAGGAGTAGTGAAGGTTGTATTTTCTCTATCTTCAGGCAGGACAAAGATCTGATTGTAGCCACAAAATCCATCAATCATGAACATCCTATATGAATTGGTCACTCTATGCAAAATGTGCTCCAGATTTGGCAAGGGGTATTTATCCTTTTTGGAGCTTCTGTTCAAATTTATGAAATCAACAAACAATCTGATTTCCCCATTTTTCTTCCTTGCAACCACCAAGTTAGCCACCCATTATGAATATCTCAAAGGGATGATGATCTAGGCATCCAACAATTTTTTCACTTCCTTTTCCATAATAGGCAACCGCATGGGGTTTATTTTTCTAAGTTTCTTCCTAAAGGCTTGGTCTCTTCTTTCAAAGGGATATTATGTTCAATGATGCTGGTGTCATATGTTCTCAAATCTTCATATTTCCAAGAAAACACATCAGAAAACTCCTTCAAGAGATTGAAATACTCACCCCTCTATTCCTTTGATAAGCTACTAGACAATTTAACATACTTTGGGTCTTCCTTTGTTCCCAAATTGCATTCATTCACATCATCATTTTTAGTCGAACCTTTAACCTTAATAGCAACATCATTTTTGTCAAAAAATATCTCCAAGGGGACAAGTCCCTTTGGAAAATGGTTACTAGGTAACTGAACAATATGATGGTTAGCAATTTTATTTAGAAAAATATCAGCATGGGGGTTTTCTTCAATATCCTAATCTTGATCAATATGAAAATCAGAAAATTCATCCACAGTCTCAAGAAATATTTTTATCTCAAGATCATCCTCAAAAACCTTCCAATGTTTGACATTGTCAGGTATAGAGGGTCTATATTTTACTTCCATGTCATACTTGAGTCTGGGGGGGAAAGGAACATTGAACTTACTTGCTGAAATAGCCAAGTCATCTGCTATAGTGTTCTCCTCTCTTGGAACAAATGAGATATTAAAACCCAAGAATAAATTATCCACAAGATCCCAGAATTCATTCTTGTAAGCCCTTAACCTAGGGTGCTTAGCCTGATACCGATTTCTGACTTGATGAACAATCAACTCAAAATCTCCAAATATTGCTAGCTCCTCAATATTCATGTCTTTGGTAGCTCTCAAACCCAAAACAAGAGCCTCATATTCTACCACATTGTTTATTTCTTCTAAGATAGAGATATGGTCTCTTGGGCAGGGGAAATGAAAACTAACCCAACACTAGGACTTACCCTAGAAGAGGCTTCATCCAAAAACATTTTCTAAATAGAGGTATTGGGAGGAGGGTCTTTGCAAGAAGTGATGGGATGATTTTTGATTTCAATAGGTGTTTGAGGAGAATCAATGAGTTGTAACATACTGGTTTCTAAATTAGTATCAACTACAAAAATGGGGTGGTTGGTAGGGTTTGCTTCATCATTGATAATGTAAGCAAGTTGTGCTTCCCTATAAATCCTTCTATGTTCTCCCCCAAATACAGTAATGGTGGCATATGAAAGATCCATATGTAATGGTCCATCTTTTGATCCAAGATCTAGATAAGAGAATTCCAAACTTAGGGGGGACATCAACCACCACGATATCCATGATCACACTTTTCATTGGCAACTAGAACAAGGAAACAACTAGGTCTTTGATAACCCCAAGGCACTTCACCTTCCTAGAATCAAATGAGTACAAGTCATGGTAAGTTTTTTTCACCTCCAACCCAAGCTCCTCCATGACGATCTTAGGCATGATATTGTGAGATGCCCTTGAATCCATCAAACAGTTGTGCATCATTTATCATGAATTCTTAATGATGTATAGAAAGGAGGGGAGGAGTCATCTCTATCCTCTACCAAAGGTCCAAATATGACAGCAGGATTTTCATCTTGAAGGTTGACTAAATATATGGAATGATATGAAGGTTTAGGCTACAACACTTTGGAAAGGTACCTTTTGAAATCCTCATTTTTAACTAGCTCCAAGAAGGGTACATGGATTTTAATATTTTGAATCTCATTCTCAAAGCTAAAAGAGGAGGGAGGCGTTGGCCCTTGACCAGGTTTTGTTGATATCTGGTCAATTTTGACCTGTTTTTGGACTTCGACAGCCTGTCGAAGGAGGAGTGCAAGAAAAAGAAAATATCGTGAGATCTCGACCCCTTTTTGGTTCCTTTTTGGGATGTGGGAATATGTAACAAGAATGGGATGTCAACCCACAGGTTTACCAATGTTTAGGCCTATTTTGTAAAATATAAATAGATGCTTAGGCTAGATAGAAGTGTGGTGCATCTGTGTGATGTGAATGTATGCTAAGTGCAAGTGGAGTCTGTAAGTGCTTTGTGCATGACTGTAAGAGACTTGCAGAGCTAAGTGCAGGTCCTTGTAGCAGATTATGGAAGGATTAGTGATGTAATGCAAGGAATAAGGATCTATCGAGCTGCGCAAATCTTCTATCATGTGCAAAGTAAGGTTTTTGAGGCTTTGTGCTTGTAACCAATTGACTGAAGACAATAAATAAGAAGAGTTGGTGGACGTATCCCCAGGGTGGAGGTGAACCATGTAAATATTGTGTTGTTGTGCTATGTGCTTGTCTTAATGTGCTTATGACTCTCTTGCTAAGTGATTTGATAAAGATAGCTAAATATGTTCATACTTTGTGCTAATGATGTGTAAGAATGTTAGATCTGACTTCTATAAATGTGTTTAGTGCTTGCTTCTACTAGATCTGATCCATCTGTTTGTGCTAAGTACTTAACTACATTAGATCAGTGTGAATGTTGTGAAGCTCTATTTTATCATCGAAGTAGGTATTTAGTTCATATTGAGGATCTGACGGTGCTAAGTTCTCTACTAAGTATCATAATCATAGATCTTTGTCCCAGCTAAGGTTGTAGACATCTGAGTCTCGCAACCACCTCTGCCTCTACCTCAGGTGAGACTTCATCTGCTTCGCAGGTGTTGCTGAAAGGGCCGGTAGTTAGGGTTTTGTTGGTGTGTTGTTGTAGCATTGAACCCTGGGTCTGCCCCTTTGCCAACAAATGGTTCCATTGTCAGGACCTAAAAGAAGGAGCTTTGTGCAAAGATTCATCCTGAAGTTTTGAAATCTCTGTGCATAGATTTGTCACTCTAGTGCACAATATTCTACTTGGTTTATAAATCTTTGTGCATAAACTTGTCGCTCTAGTGCATAGTATTCTACTTGATTTATAAATCTTTGTGCTAAAAGAAAGAAGATCGATCTAAAGAAAAGAAGTCAGATCTGAAGGAGAGAAGCAAGATCTTAAAGCTTTGTGCTCTAAGAAAGGTAAAAGTGAGAATTTCTGATTAAAAGAGGTAAGATCTGCAAGCTCTGTGCTTCAATAAAGGTAAGAATAGTGAAAAGTGGAAATTTTTGTTTCTAGAGTATGGATCTAGGTATGTTTAATAGAGTATGTCCTAGTTCGAAAACTAGGGTATTGATAGATGAAGGAAGATTTGATATTAATAGATCTGGCAATAATAGTGAAAGATATGTTATACCTATGCATAGAAAGAATGTTTGGACTAACAAATAGATGCATGATCCTAGAGATAATTTGTTGCAAGTTAGCTCCTATGCTCCTAGCACGCAGTGCAAGAGAAGTTGGGGATCATTTAAAAGAAAGAGAGGATTAAGCCTTTGTTACATCTACAGAAGACCAGGACATCTTGCTAAGGAATGCCCTGGAAGAAGACTTAGTTGTCTTTGTTGCAAAGCTATGGAACATGAAGTGTTGGATTGCCCTAGAATGATTGCTAAAGTTGAAAGAATGAATCTAAGCCAGGAAAACCCTAAGGCAGATCCATAAATGGCAGAATCCCAAAAAGAATTAGAGAAAGTATTGTTACATATGAAAGAAACCCTGAATGACCACCGACATATCAACTTATCAGGGATATTCAAAGAAAAAGAATAGGAGACTTCGACATTGACTGTGTTCTAGATGAGGAAACACAAGTGAATATCATGACCGAGAGAACTTTGGAAGCTATAGGGAAGCCTACTATGATTCCTTCATTAGGAGGAATAGGATTATTCAGAGGAAAACTAGTAAACCTATGTGGGAATCTCACTCAGATACCTATGAGTGCCAATGGAACTTCGACAGAAGAATATTTTGAGATTATTAAATTTAATGAAGACATCACCCCATTTACCATGTTACTGGCCATCCCTTGGATTGAAAGAGACCAGGCCAGAAGGAAAGAAGAAGAAGCAGTGTTATAACAACAGAAGAAGGAGTTAAAAGAATTCATTACTAGAAGGATCATACACTTGATTGCAGAACATGAGAACAGATCGAAGCTATTTAACACTAGAGACCCAGATGTCAAAGCTACAAGAACATTAGAAGACCAACATAAGACTAAAGTACTTATGCCAAACAATGAAGAGGTACTAACCCTGAATGCTAGGAAAGAATTTCGACAGTGCGAANACTATGTTAAGAGAATATAAGAATCTGAATGGAAAAAGGCATACTAAGCCGAAGCTCATTGGAAAGAAGGCTAGATTGCTAAGTAAGAAGAGGAATAAGATTGAAAAGTTACATAAAGTCCCAGAGGGAACCTCATAGAAGGAAAATTTGAAAAATTGGAGCTTCGCCGGGATATCAGAAAAATGACACATGGAACTTTGCCATGGCGAAGCAATATAGTTGTTGGGGAACGTTATAACAATTAGATAAATGATCCGAATGGATAGAAAACCATTTATGGCTAGCCATATCTCCATTCAACTGTTGAGACTGCGCCATAACGGACATAACCGAGTTAATGAATACCTCATACCCATTGCAAGCGACTCGTTGTCGAGTTACCTATTTATCCCACCACGCCACACACTGAGAACACTTTTGCCAATTGATCATTTGAGCCCACAGACTACATTGATTTTATACCATGATCATCATGCTTCTTCTCTCTCTCTCGTTACTGTGTCTAAGCTACCTGCCCCTCCCGAACCTGAGATTCTTAACCCCGAGCGTGTATGTCGGACGAGTTGAGCGTTGCAGAAAGAGTTTTTGAGGAATTTTTGATCAACCTGATGACTGAAAGAGTCATGTCAGAGAGAGGATTATCCATAGGTGTACAAGAATCATCCATGAGAGGATTGCTAGCCTCTCCATCAACTGCTCGAGCCGGACCATCCCGACCATTAGATGAGAAGCGAACTAAGAACAGGGATGATCTTGCGAATGCTAAGTTGATTCCGAGTGTATTACCTACTTATATACCACCTTTGAGAACTGTTGTAAACCGTGACAATGTACCTAGAGATTTTGAGTATGCCTTGGTCACTGCATACCTCCCGAAGGGGATACACGTAGTTCACGTAGACCAAGATAATATTGCAACGTTGAAGTTTAGTGATTTCAACCTCGACGACCGAAAAGTTTACAACATGCTCACCCCACATAAGTACCTGACCAAAACAAAGGGAAAGAATTCGAAGATCGTCCCTCAATCATGGACCCATAACCTTGCACAGTCTACCCTGCTGAATGTTATGAATATTCCGCACTTCAGACAACACTAGGAGGTGAATGCATGTGCCAAATTGTTCTTGTCTTGTTACCATGGAGGTTATCTATGGTTAAAACGTTGCATAAAAGTGGATCTGACGTTGATAAATCGGATCAAAGGGCTAAGTATGCAAGGCCCTGACCCACAAGATTTCTATCCCGGAAAAAAAATGGATCGTTCTCTAGCTCAATGGATCAAGAACACCTACGGCGATGTCGAGAAGAGTAATTTAAGGCTACAAGGTAGCTTCTATCCAGAGTGGTTAGTACGCAATAATTGACCCACCCAAGTGACTGGTTTTGTAGTCAACCTCGCAGGGAAGTGTGTGGAGGGCCTACAAATGAATTGGGCGAAGTACCTGGTGAACCAATTAGAACTTGATTGCAGAGAAGCCCATGATCAAGGGTATGGATTTCACTTTAGTTGGCTATTGATCCTGATCACTTTCATTGCCTGGGAGATGTCAGAAGGTGCGACCTTCTCGGACATCGAGCCCTTTGAACCATTGGCTGCGAAGTTCAACACACTGTGGTATTCAAGCGACATGCATAAACAGTGGCAGTCCAATGTTGTATTTCACACATACTACAACCAGTTGAAGGTATCCATACAATCCGTGCCTCGCTTAACTCTGAATACTTTACATAGGTTTCGATCTTTGATGAAATTCAGCATGGACTGCCATTTCATCTACATCATAGCGTGCGCTAACGAGCACAAGCAGCAACTTCAGTCCTATTACAAGGTAACAGAGGAGGACTTGGAGGAGATCACCAAGGACTAGTCAGCGGACCTCCTCATTCCAGCAGACCCTACGGATATATTCGATATAGACAGTCCAGAAACTGCGTAGGATACACCCGAACCTAGTAGGACGAATAAAATGGAAGAGGTTTAGGATTTATACAGTGCATCCGTGAAGACTACTTCCATCTCACCAGAGAAAGGAGGTGATGGCGAAAAAATAGAAGGAACTAAAGTTGAACAGAAGAAAGGCGAGGTTACACCACCTAGATATGAGGAGGACCTCTCGAAGAAAAGGAAATCCCCCCCCCGAAGCCTTACTACCAGAAGAAATCGAAAGATTCTATGAAAAAAATGCAGACTATCCTCACCTCAGATGACATTGATTTCACTATAGCGACCCTGAATGATGCTTTGTTGGTGATAGCAGAGAAACAAGAGGCTAAGCAAGACATGATGTACAATAGAATCAAGATTGAGCTCCAAGGAGTACAAAAAGCACTACAATCTAGCCGCGTAGTCTCCATTGCACCTCTGCCATTAGGAACACTAGAACTAGGAGATGAGCCAGCTCAACTCCACCGAATAGTTGATATAGTCAAAGATCACCTTCGACAAGCACAAGAAGAAACAACACAAGACACCCAGACTTTGACACAAGTACAAGGAGTCCTTGTAGAGCAACACAGTACTGCAGAATGGGAGAATCTTTCTCTCCAGGAAAAGTTCGACGAAGAAAAATCCCAACTGTATAAAGACAAGGAACAGTTGCTCACAGAGCAACTCGAAGTAAAAGAAATGGTCAATAGAGCGCTTCACTCTGTGACTGTCATAGAAGTAAAGGCATAGGATCAAGTCATGAAGCAAGTAGTGCAAATTGAAGAAGTGATCCAGCAGCTACAACAATGCATTTCATATTTAGAACTACACATTGTGCTCGAGATTCCACAAGATGTAAGGGACTAGTGAGAAGCCACTGCCCATAGCACAGTTGACAGACTAAAGGCGCTTACCTTAGAATGCAATCAATTCTCTGATCGTAGTGCTCAGACGTATGAGAAACTTATTGAGAACCCAGAGTTGCAGGCACTGGAGTCGCAGCTCCAGGAAGAGAAGCAACACACAGAAACACTACAGGAACGGCTGAAGTCTCTATCAACTATGGAGAGAATGAAGAGATCTCAAGAGAAGCAAACCGCTCAGCATCAAATCCATAATATCTAGAGAATATTTATGGATATAACTCATAAAATCCAACCAATACAAGATAAGGCCTATCATTTGTTTATAGAGGTAGAAGTCTAGGGAGCAGAACTAGAGCAGGTTAGCACTGCGACAGAACAATGCCTGGAAGGACCTGTGAATGATGCAGTCATTCAAGAATTTTATGAAAAAAGAGCACATAGCACAACAACAAGTCTAATTAGTTTGAGCCAAGCTTGAATCATTCGAAGAAGAACTTCCTACATTATAGTGACTCAGGACGAGTCACAGGTGAGTGTTGGGGGCATGTTGGCCCTTGACCATGTTTTGTTGATATTTGGTTAAGCTTGACCTATTTTTGGATTTCGACAGCCTGTCGAAGGAGGAGCACAAGAAAAAGCAGAGATCGTGGGATCTCAGCCCCTTTTTGGGATGTGGGAATATGTAATGGGAATGGGATGTCGACCCATGGGTTTACCCATGTTTAGGCATATTTTGTAAAATATAAATAGATGCTTAGGCTAGATAGAAGTGTGGTGCATCTATGTGATATGAATGTATGATAAGT
>JASDQU011103011.1:8749-24514 GCA_032191745.1 Picea mariana
TCATGTTCAACTTCCATTGGGATGGATGGATGGTCGTACTTGGTACCAGTTGGCTACATTGCTTAGCCGGTCATATTGTATAGTTTATTCTCATGTTTTGTTTCGAGGACGAAACATGTGAAGGGGGATGGAATGTAGTATACCTACGGAGGTAATATGGGGTACCTAGGGAGGTACCCAATGGGAATGTGGTTATGTATTATTAGTGGAAGTCATTTAATATATGAGAATGTGGTAATTCAATGTAAGGTGGACTAGGTCCACTATATTAATAAAGGCCCACTATGGTAGTTAAATGTAATAAATGTGAAAAGGCTCTCTAGAAGGTTCCTAGGAGAGAGATAGAGTTATATAAAGAAGTGTAAGCAATGTAATGATACATAGTGAAGAATATTGTGATTGTACAAGCAAGGATTGTTTGAGGAGTGTTATCCTTCCTTAAGGGTTAATATATGGTGTTACCCTACCTCAAGGGTTTTGTCTACATCTTGTGTTCATGTTATGGTGAATGGTTTATGGTTTATTCTTGGTCTCATTGAAGTATATTTGCATATTTGGTATAGGTACTTAACATGTTAGCACCTATTGGAAGACATCCATGTACGAGTGTAAATTAATTATTTAAATATAAATATCGTAGAAAACATGAAATCTTAAGAAAGACAGAAAACATAAATACTCACAAAGTTTGTGATCAACCCTTTTATTCCTTGTCGTCCTGTCTTATGTGTTGAATGAGTTCTATTTTTTTCTTTTCTGCGAAAAAAAATTGAAAATTAATATTTCATGTGATAATTAGATTTGATGTACATAAAAAAAAATGATTGCATACCTCTTATGCACACTGTAGTTGGGATGGCTCTTCTTGCGATGCAATTATGTTCATTTATTTTACCATCTTTTTCTACACTTATTTTAACATCCCTACCGACATGTCTTGGTTTTTACCTTGTTTCTCCCTTGGAATTTTCAAAACCTCCCCCCCCAAAAAAAACTAGGAATCATCAGATATAAAAATTACGTAATTTAAAAAAAAAAAAAGATCTCGGTGTGTATATTAACTTAAAAAACATCGAGGTGTCAACCATACTTATATGCACCAGTGCATCAACCATATATATATGCATTGATACAGTATAACAGTGTCATTGCAAAATTGAAAATGTTTTACAAATTTTTGTCTTCAGTCGATGCTTTATGAATTAAGAAAAGAACGACTTCCTAATTATTGTTTATTATGCATCGTCGACCTATGAACAAATTTAATGCATGGCAATTTCCATATAAAAAATAGTATTATTTCCATTTTAAACTCAATAGTGCTTGATGTAAAAAAATGCATATGTGCTTATCTAGGTATAATGTGCATCATCGACCGCGAAAAAAGTTTTTTTTAATAATATTTCTAATTGAAATTAAGCAGTGTTGTTGACATACAAATATGCATCGGTGCTCTTACTATGTACCAAGCACATCATTAACCATGAAGGAATTTCAAAAAAAAAATGACAACGACGGGATGGTTTGGGATCCATTGTAATGAGTGGTTTCATTGAAATGGATAGGAAATGCCCATATATAAATAAACAAACCCTATAAAAACATTTTTCTTACAAAAAATTATCCTTGAGAAATATAGAAAGAGAAAGCAAAAAAGCAGTGAGGAAATTAGGGATTTCAATACTAAAGGCAACTATGAAACCTTTTTTTTTGGGGGGGGAGAATGCACTGAAAATTGTTTGAATTAAATAGGGGGAAGATTAAGATGATTAATAGAATGAAATCATATACCTAAAAATTTTCCTCTACAGATTTGTATGTAATCTACAATAATCCTCTTCGAATTTGGCTCTTCAAAATAATCCACCCACTCTAAAGTCTTTGTTGATAAATCTTTGTTGCAAAAATGTCCCTTCTAAATTTTGGCAAAGAAATAAAAGATTGAATAGGGCTTTCCTTTATAAACACAAAAAATGAAATCCCCACTCATTTGGCATTGTATATTTTAGCACATTGATGATAAATGCGCGCACTATTTTTTATTTGAAACTTACATTTTTAGTGCGTTATACACTAACTAGCACACCAGTGTGGTGTGTTCATATAACACACCGATTTATTTTTGTAATAAATTTCAATGCATTGATAGTAAGCGTGAGTTATTTTTATAACTTGATTCAATCGGTGCACTATATAGTTAGAAACGCACTGGTGCACTATATAGTTAGAAACGCACTAGTGCAGCGTGTAAGTAATAATGCATTGTAAGAAAGTTTAATTTGCAAAATGTAAACATCCTCATTTAAATTTTGCAAAGGTTTTGATTTTCTAAGGCAATAACAAAGGTCAGTCTTTGGTGCTTCACTCAATTAAATGCATTTGTCTGTTTGGTTTATCCATATGCATCGGTGTGTGTTTATATGATGAAGCACACTGTTAAGTTATAAAAGTTAATTGAAATTCTTTTTGAACTTAGATTATTATATGCTTCACAAGATGACGGTTTTGGCTCAAATGTAGGAAAAAATGAATTATAATATCAAATGGCCAATTCTTCAAACTCCATATCGTTGGAAGTCCTTTAGGTTCTCTCACATTGATTGTAGTACATCTAGATTTTATTGATAATTCATATATCTCATTGAATTTATGTTATGTTTGCAGGTGCAGTTGACTAATTGTTCATTAAATTTTGCAGGATCGAGTTTAGGTGCTCAAGATATTCTAGTAGTCCCAAAATTATGAAAGCTCTTATCAGGAGAAAGATATCGCAAGAAAATGTTTGATCCAAGTGGATAGTTTATTTAACCTTCCAATCGTAACATGCAATCTTACAAAAATCGGCCCGGGTCAATGGTATTACACCGTGAATTGGATCTCTTTTATGTAGACAACCCCGTAGGGCACAAGAAAAACATGATTGAGTAATTATTTTTTTGGGTTTTCAATGGAACTAATGCATATGTATTACTTAATTCGAAATGTGTTTTATAAATTGGTTGGTTGCATGTTTGTTATTGGGAAAAAAATTTCCATGCTTCTAATAATTGTTTGGTATAATGTTTGAACATATTAATTGCATTGTGTTACTAATATTATTGATGTAATGTTATATATTTTTACAATCGGGATTCCAATGTCGAGCAACTTGTCCACCATCTACCATTCCACCCCACTAAAATGTCAAGTCTTGAGCTTGCTTCTAAACGAAAACAGCTCAGAGAGGAAGCATACCGAGAATAGTTGAAACAACCACCTATTCAATTCCCACTACATCCTGAGTCACCAATTAAAAACCTCTACAATAAAACTAGTTATTTGCATGTTGGGGATGAAGGAAATCATACAAAGGTTGGTATGGATGATTTATTGTAGGATACACAAGCCCTTGAGGGAATGGTGTTAGATGCATTCTAGTAAAATTAACTAGCGAATGACGTTGATGTCATAGATACCTTCTTTGAAAGCCTGAAATCTGCTTCCACCACCCCTCTCTTTGGTTGAGTACAAGGGTCAAGGTCTACCCAACTAGGGACACCAATGTTATTGTACAACTTGAAAGAAATGTATGGTATGTCAAATGAGTGTTTCTCAACACTTATGAGGTAACTAACAATTAAGTCCCCTAATTTTTGAAGTAATATTGTCACACAATGAAGGAAGAAAAGGGTTGATTTTATTCATGCCTAATGAGATTGTACATTTATGTTTCCCACTAATTGTAGGTTACTCAAAAATAAGGTACTTCCAAGTGATAATGTCTTGCCCAATGGCTGCACAGAGGGAAAGTAAATGCTGAAAATGTTGGGTGTTGAGTACATATCATACCACGCATGTTTGAATGATTGCATTATATACAGAAACAAATATGTAGACAAAGAGATATGTCCAAAATGTAGGCATGACATATACCATAAAAAAAAGGGTATGGAACATGGTCCTCCTCGTAAGATATTGAGGAACATGCCTATAATTCCAAGGATTCAAAGGATTTTTCTTTGCAAATAATTAGCCATGTTGTAGGAGTGGCATGCCTCACATAGAAGTGAGCCAGGAGTTATGTGAATCCCAGTAGATTCAATAGCCATGAAGCATATAGAGGAGGATGAAGTACAAAGCCTACGATTGACCATAGATATGGATGGAGTTAACCCGTATTCCTTCCAAAACACCAATCATTATGTTTGGCCAGTGGTAGTGATCAATAGCAATACCCCCCCATGGTTTTTCGTGAAGAATGAACATCTTATGTCAACTCTTATAGTCCTAGGTAGAAGACAAGTGAAGATAATGGATGTCTACCTCCAACCACTGATCAATGACTTTAAGCAATTATGGGAAGGGATACATGTATATCACATATCAAGACCCATCCCAATGGAGAGGTTTTTTACATTGTATGAAATATGTGCGTACACCATGCACAATTATCCAAGACTAGGAGTTTGCTTGGGTAAGGATGTTGATTGATTTGTTTATATCTATAATGTTATTTGGCATACTTCATTTGGTTCAACTATATTTTTGACACTAAAATGCTCTATATATGATAACATCATGGGTCCTATAACAAAAAGGTATCATGGATATAAATGTTGTGGACCTTCTATAGGGCTAGGTGGTCCAACCACCAACACAAGTTGGTGTACGACTGTTCGAGGGTATTCCTCCTAGAATACCACCCTTATAGAATATTTTCATTTGCTTTCAATGTAAACCAAAGAGAACCCTAAGAGATGAAATAATGATACTAACAGATTGGACTAGGGCATATGACAAAGAGAAGGATAAGGAAATAGTATAATTGTTTGATTCAAATGGGGAACCTGTGTTCGATGAACCTAAATTTTTTGACACCTATGTTGAGAAAATGCCCATTGGGATGAAAAGGAAATCTATATTTTATGAGCTTCCATTATAGGAGCAACTTAACATTGGCCACTTACTAGATCCCATGCATATATTAAAAAATGTTTCATCTTCTTTATGGAGGCATGTATCATCGAATAAAAGCCACACATTTGCTATTAGGAGAAATCTTATTTCTTAAAATAATAAAAAGAGACATTGTACAAGAAAAGAAACTAGAGGAGAGGTTGGTCCCTCTTGGTCTTTTAAATAAGGTGGTGTCCCATGGATTTTGAAGAAATATGATATTTCTATGGCGAAGGATGTTATATTGGGTTTGAAGGCACCTTATTTATATGGGTAGACTTTACGAATTTGCTTCATCGTAGAAGGGAATTTGTTGGTGTTGAAATCACATGACCATCTGAACCTTCTAAGGGTATGTATGTTGAAAACATGAGTCTTATTTTATATCGACATCGATCAAAATATTCTATGCACTCACAGTTTTATGGAAATTAATGATGTGTGTGTCTATTTTGTAGTGTCATTTTCCTTTGCTCGTGCATGGTTGTGTGAACCATGAATTCATCCAAGACCTGTGACATGTCATATCAAAATTATTTTCATTTGTATGTTGGATCACATCAACGAAGATTCGTGTGGTTAGCATTCCATAGTGTTGTCGAGAGATAATTGAGATTGTTTGTATGTTTGAGAAGGAACTACCCATGAATTTTATGGACTTGCAAGTCCATATTCTAATTCACCTCCCTGATGAGGTTGAATTAGTTGGGGTGCTCTCATGTCGTTGAATGTTCTTCTTGGAGAGGTACATGAAAAAATTGAAAAATACAAAGGGCTCTATGGCAGAGGAGTACATAGTATACGAATCATTCTATTATGCCAGTGAGTACATCAAGAAAAATTGACAACACAACAGGGGTAGTCATTTGGGACGACCATCAAGATGAGGACAAAAGGGAAGGAGAGCTACTCCAAACGAATGGAAAAAGGTGCTTGAAAAAGAGTAAGTTAATTCTATTTTTTCAGATTAGTACAGAGAAATTGTTTACATTGAAGTTGATAATATATATTTCATCACATGTTATTTGTTTTGAATTCTCGTATACATCAGTGAATTTAGATATTGATGCCATCAATAAATTCATTTTTTACAACACAGAGGCAACGTGACCATGGATTGCATTGTATGAAAATAAAAGAAGGAAATGGGACAGTGACAGAAAATCATTTAGAAAGTTGAATGGTAGAAGCATTGTTGGCACCCAAAATTTTGGGCTTCATTTCGCATGTGTGCACAAATAGAGTTATGCATGCTCATTCCATAGTTTTGCGCATGCCTAAGGAAATGCATGAGGAATGGACTAGAGTGTGCACCAAACCGAGTTTTTTCAGTTGCACACCATGCTTAAAGGCTACCAAGTACGTGTCGGTTCAAGTTTTGCTAGTTGCATCAAAAATCAAGAAGATGCAAATCAAGAAAGGAATCATCAGGAAATATTCTTGAATGGTTACTGCCAATAGGATACAAAGAAGTGGGATGGCCAGAAAATGAACTAGACATGAATTTAAGATTTCCCTTGATGTAGAAAGTCTGCATGGAGTGCTGGCAGGCACTAGAAGCATGCGAGGCAGCTTTATTAGACAAATGTGTGGCACATAGAAGAAAGAGATAGTGCTCCCCAGCAGAGAAATATATAAAAGGATGCTTTAACATCTGAAATAGAGTTAGAGTTTTTGAGTTGGCGAGATATAATTATCAAGATCACTCTGAGCTCGTTGTATTGTTGTAATGATTTGAATATAGTTATGTGTCTATTCTATGTCTGAGTTTTGAGCAAAGGCACATTGTGTAGCATGTTGTAATTCTGAGGTTTTATATATCAAAGATATGAAGTTCTATGGATGTCATATGTATTTGTCTTGTGCAATGTACATATCTAACGTAACAGAATTATTCCAATAATAAAGATATGATAGTTCTGATCTATTTTGTGTATGTTATGTATGAGTTGAAAATGTGTGTGTATTATTTCAATTCTTAGTCCTAAATAATCTATCAAACATGAGTTACATGGATGCCCATTGCAGTGACTTTTCATGTGTTTAAGCCTTCATCCATATCACAAGACCTTATGGTCTCTTGGATCCTCTTTGCATCTCGGGGGAGACCTTCCTCGGCCTTGGACGTGGATTGATATGTCGATGCTTTGGGGGTTTTGTTGATCAAATATAGACGAACCCTGGGTATAAAAATCCTTGGCGTTAAGGATGGGATGTGCACAAGCGTGGATCGAAAACACCCAACAAATGGTTCTGTTGTCGGGACCTGAAATCTTGTCAAGATCGATGAAGGAAAAAAATGAGTTGGCATCCTTATAAGGAGGATATTCAAGACTGGATAGAAGCGAAAGAATATGAGTTTTCCCTACGAGAGATGCAAGGATTGAGGGTGAACGTGAAGGGATGGAAAGGCATATATCTTTACTCGGATATGAATGAGCTCTTCTTCATGGAATTTCCTTGTATGTTGCATGAATGACTAAAGAGGAAAGTTGTTATCAATTCGACTGTGTTTCCATTGGAGCCAATAATTTGGGATCAAGCCATACTTGAGAGCTTGAAGTTTCTAGATAACAAGTGGACTCAGGCTATTGATTTTTGGTTCGCTTGAGTGAAGGAAAGCTACATTATTGAGTTTGTTGTAGAATGTAGTGATTCTTTTAGTGAGGATGAAACAAATTTTAAAGAAGGTTTAAGGAAGAGGAGGTTGAAACAAAGTTTGAAGAATGTTCAGGGGTCTTGTCCAAGATGTTGTTCCAGGGTGGAGCACATACGAGGATAGTTCTCACGAAGAGGTATGACATAGAGGAGATGGCGCCCATTAGGGATACCAGTAGTGACACTATAAATATGAACCTAGGTGACAAAGTCCGCCCCTTTGGCTATTGTGGAGTGCCACAACCTTAGAATAATATGAAGCGTAGAGTAATGGTGCGTTGATAAAAGAATAGGATGGCATACAAAGTGGAAATGTGTTGTTTGGAGAAGGAAATTGTATGTGGAGTGATAGTGCGTAGATCAAACAAGGAGACAATGCGTGGATTTATAGTGTGCAGGTCCGCCTGAGAGAAGGAGCACACATTTGTGGTGTGCAATCAGGACAGGAAGGTAGGGAACAAAATGTTGGTGCGCCAGAAGAAAAGGAAGATGGAGGATCCCCTAGTGGTAGGGGAGATGAGTTGATAGTAGTAGATGGTCTTGCACATCTAAAAGAATACAGCTCTCTAGGTCACCTCACGAGAAGTTTCAAAATAAGATGGACTTACACCCCCTTTATACCACCCCCCTTGTACATTTTTAATCAAGAAGAAAACATAATAGATAGTGAAGAGATTCGAGTCAAAGAAAGAGAAGAAGAAAGAAGTGACGAGAAAAATAAAGAAGAAGGTGAAGTCAACAATAATTTACCCCAAGCGATAGTGGTGTGGAAAATTACATCCAATAGCATTCAGAGAAGAGTAACTAGCTCAAGTTTGAATATGGCAAATCAAGACAGTACACTGAGGTTGCTTATATTCCATGGAATAGGTAACGACGATGCAAAGAAACACTAGTTCACATGTGAAGCAATATGGTCTATAAAGAGAGTTGCAGACAACGCAACTAAGATCATGTGTTCAGGTATAGATCCCTGATGTGGTACTTGAAATGCAAGGCTATTGCACTAGTGAGACATGCAAGGTCTCTAGCTGAGATTAAGAAGGATCTACTTAGGGAGTTTTAGAAGCCTAAGTCACAGTCCCCATGCATTACTAAAATCAAGGAGATCAAGCATAAGGAAGGAGAAACTATATGGGACTATGACTAGTGGTTTAAAATCTTGTTGGATAGGTTAATGTTCCAAGTCCAGGACATGCAACACAGAGAATGGTTCATTGTGTGGTTACTCCCCCATATTTGAGTCATGCTCACTTAGCAAAAGGTGACGACACAGGAAGAGGCAGTCGATATCATGATGCGCTTGGAATCTACACCTGGAGGTGTAGATATACTAGTTGGGTTGGTGCAGGTTCAATCACAACTAGAAAACCTAACGATACAGGTGCAAGATATCACCAAGACTAAATTCATGCACGAGCACGTATGGTGTACTACATGCCAGACTGAGGGGTATCACTAATATGAGTGCTCGATCCTTAAAAATTATGTGGCGACAGGCGCACCAAGTCCATTTCCATATGGATAGTTAGAGTGGTGTGAGATATGTAGACAGTGGGGCCATGTGCCACCCCATTGTCCCACATTGTAGAAATACCAGAAAACAACTCACACCCCATTCTATGAGTTATGTAAATACATCATCCATGATGTTAATAGATACAACTCCCTCTATTTAATGCAAGAAAACACTCATGATGTATTCTGAGTACAGGAGGATAAAAAGGGTGGTGAGTGTGGTGGCATAGAAAGAGGCAGATGCCAAGGATAACCCCAAGCTAGATATGGGCATGGTCGTGGCCACGGATATGGTGGAGAAGGAGGTACACCCCCCACATGTTTTAATTGCAGTGATATTGTTCGTGTCTCACGATTTTTCACCAAGTCGCATGTACTTTGTGCCTATTATTATAGTCCTGAACATGTAACCCAGGATTGTCCCAACATACTGAAGAAATGGGAGGACAAGAAGAGAAATTGTAACATGGTACATGTCAATCCATGCAAAAACAAAAAGAAGAACGATGAGGTTGACGCCTGGGTAATAACCCGCGGAGGGGAAAAGACAGGGGCAGACTTCGAGCATGGTGAAGGCTCAGGTCAAAAATCAGATGGAAATATCGGGAAGGCACCTCAACCCCCTCCTAAGTTTAATGCTACCCAATAGAAGCAGTTTTTTCATGATGCGTAGAGAGCACTCAAAGAGGAAAGATCATGCAAGGAGATGAAACATGTGACTCAAAGGTCTCTTAAAGAGGCAGAGATCTGGGAGAAAGTGTAGAGGGTGACACAACGGTCTCTAGAATCATCTTAGATCTGTGAAGAGGTGTAGTGGGTGATGCAGAGGTCGCTAGAAGAAGCTTGCGCATGCGAGGAATTTCAATTCGCAACGCAAAGATATTTGGAGGAGGCTCATGTGCACAACAAAATCCAATGTGCGACCCAAAGATCAATAGACGAAGCATGCAAACAAACTATGTTGCGACACATTAAGAAAAAATCATGCGAAGAACAATGTCAGGAGGAGTTGCAACGCACAACGCCTGTAGAAGCCTTGTGCAATATAGGTCACCTGGATGAGGTTGAAGATCTAGTAAACACCTTCCTACATTATTTTTTGTGATTGCTTAAATCCAAAAGTTGTAAGAAAGTTGATCCAGACGTTAGCTACTTGCATGAAAGAACAAGGGGAGGAGATCACCATATATTCTTTGCTGCTAGAAAGGGATTCATGTCAGGTCAGCAAGAAAAAGTGCACCAGCCAGGAATTTAAGATGACAACAAAGCTTGGTGGGTACGACATGGATGGAGTCATGTTAGATCTAGGATCCAACATGAACATTTTTCCCAAGAAATCTTGGGAAGTGATGGGTAAGCCTAAGTTGGCTTGGTCACCCATCCAGCTTTAATTGGCCAATGAATACAATATGTACCCCATAGGCCAGCTAGAGCAAGTAGAAGTGAACATAGAAGGAGTGAAAACAAATGTTTACTTCAAAGTCATGAAGATCATGGATGAGTCTGATCAATATCCTGCACTATTGGGGATTGATTGAGCCTTTAACAATAATGCGGTGTTGAATTTCAACAAGGGGTAGATGTCCTTTAGAACTAACACCATGTGCATGGTCATGCCACTAGATCCATATGAGGATGACCGGTACAATGAGGATGTCCAGAGCTTGGGCATTGAAAATATTTACAAAATCACGGGGCGCGAGGAGGACTACATCAACCCTACTGCAGATGGTGAGCTAAGCTAGAGAAGTGTCAAGTCTTATGATAAAAATTCTAAGGATGCCATGGAGAGGTGGTAGAATAATTTATATGAAGTATCAATAAAGAGGTGCGTGCATATCTCTGTAGAAGAGAGCGTAGAAGACTTTGTCTCCTATCGATATGGTGGGTCGGAGATGGTGGACACATTAATTATATGGATACAACACATTCCCGACTACCAGAGGCCGCACGTACTTGACTCAGTATTGATAGGGATTCTTGCATGATGGTGGGTTGGGAAATATCAACCTTATCGAGAATGGGTAATTGTAGAAGAGGATATGCATGAAAGATTCAAAATGTGGGAAAATGTCCCTCACATTACCTACCTTTGTGAAAGAGGATGGTTAACCAAGAAATGAAGCAGGGTGCGTAGTAAATATTTGAACCTAAAATGCATTGTTCTGTCCATCGCAAAGATCATTCCATAAAGAATTTGGCTCTAGGATGAGCCAGATAATAGTGGTGGGGTCCTGTTGGCACCCAAAGTTTTGGATTTAGTTTTGCGCGCGCACACAAACAGAGTTGTATGTGTTCATTCCATAGTTTTGTACATGCCTAAGGAAATGTGTGAGGAATGGAGTAGAGTGTGCATCAGAATGAGTTTTTTCAGTTTCACGTCAAGCTTAAAGTATACCAAGTATGTGTTGGTCTAAGTTTTGTCAGTTGCGCCATAAATCAAGATGTCTGCGAAAATAAAAAAAGGAATCATCAAGAAATATTCTCAAATGATTAATGCTAGAAACATACAAAGATGTGGGACAACCAGAGAATGAGTTGGCTAGGAATTTAAGATTTCCCTTGATAAGGAAAGTCTACGTAGAGTGATAGTAGGCACCATAAGTGTGCGAGGAAATTTTATCAGAAAAATGAGTGGAGCAAAGCATAAAGAGACGGCGCTCCCCAGTAGAGAAAGCTATAAAAGGAAGCTTTAACATCAGAAATAGAGGTAGAGTTTTTTTGTTGGCTTAGCTATCAGTATCGAGCTCACTCTGAGCTTGCTATATTATTGAAATGCTTTGATTATAGTTATGTTTCTATTCTATGTTTGAGTTTTGAGCAAAGGTGCATTGTGCAAAATGTTGTAATTATGAGGTTTTATATAGAAAATATATGAAGTTTTATGGTTGTCATATGTATCTGTCTTGCACAATGTATATCTATGATGTGATGGAATGCTTCTAGTAATAAAGATATGACAGTTTTGATCCATTCTTTATATGTTATGTATGAGTTGAACATGTGTGTGTATTGTTTTAATTCTTAGTCCTAAATAGTATATCATACATGAGTTACATGGATTCCAATTGCAGTTACTTTTCATGTGTTTAAGATTTCATCCCTATCACAAGACCCTATGGTCTCTATTATCCTCTCTACATCTCGGGTGAGACCTTCCTCGACCTTGGCCAAGGATTGATATGTCGATGCTTTGGGGTTTTTTTGGACAACTCTGGATGAACCCTAGGTCTAAAACTCCCCAGCATTAAGAAGGACGGGACACACGCAAGCATGGACCAAAAAATCCCAACAAGCATGACTTATCATGATATTTTAAAACAAAATATGCTTAAAATATGTCCCAACATTTGGGTGGTTGACCGGATACAAGATAAATATGTAGTGTTCGGTCATAACCCACATGGAGAAGATGTAGATGCACTAAACATAGGGATTGGGTGCAACAACTCTATAATAACCTCTCTGAGTACCACATTATATTTATAATATTGCACATTTGAATTGTAATATGTATTATGTTTTTATTAATGCTTTAGTATTTAGACATTAGACATCGTCCTTTGTTCACATTTTTACAAGTTCATTTGTTCCCATCTATATGGGCATATGGACATCATTTCTGCACTGAGTATGTTGATGATGGACAAATCACACAAGATTGTGGAGTGGAGGTCGAGTTTGACCAATCTAGTCATGCTAGACATCGTGATCAAAACCTAATAGAGGGGAAGTTAGGTTACATTGGAAAGATACACAAGTGGACTTCTCATCATTTCAATGTGTTATTTTTTGTTCCAAGTGGTGGGATACCTTCGACCAAAGAAACGTAAAGGAAGATTGTGATAGTGGGCTAATATGTATTAACTCTAAAAAAATGTGGGTTGAAACTAAGGAGCCTTATGTTTTTCCAAAACACTGCAACCAAGTATTTTTTTACCTAGATGTGTTGGATGGGGATTAGTGATTTGTACTGAGACCCAATCCGATATTTAAACATATTTTTTAGCACAATAATGTTATAATGCCAAGTGAGGAAGATAATGAGGGTGATGGCAACGAAGACTAATTTGTAAATGCTTTGCTTCGACATTTATATTGTGGATGTGCCATTTTATTATGGGTATCTATAATGGCCAATTATGTTTTTTTTCTCATTTTATAGTTATGTTGTATATGAAAAGTTAACAACCATTTACAACCACCATATTGAAAATATATTTAATAGTACAAGCATAAGATGTGGTTTTGATATATTTTTATTGTCATATTTATTGTTTATTATAGCAAATTTATGTTGTATTTTATTAACATATGTTTATGTTAATCTTTGAATTACTAAGCATTAATTGAGATATCACAAAGTCGGTGACTTACAGTAGTAAAGATTTATTTTAAATTATATTTTATTTAACAAAAAAAATGAAGATATTAAAACATCAACCCTCAAAATTTGCATTGTTTGAAAAAATCAAAATTCAAATAAATATATACTTACTTTGATGGAACTTCTAAAGACAATTCCAACAAAATAACTCTGTGCAACATCTAAGAGTTTTGGAATCACACTTGTGGTGTTGGCATTGCCAGCCTTAACTAGTGCAACTATCATGGCCTTCACATATTCCACTCCGACATTTAGTTTTATAATCATATAAACTTGTATTAATCATTCATTTTACATTCTCCTTGAAATAAGTGTCAATATAGGAAGGACATGGAAACTCTAAAAGAGTCTTTATCTATAGCCTAGTAAGGAAAATTTTAATGATTCATACTTATCTAAAAGTATAGAAACTTTTGTCAATTTTACTAATACTTAAAATACTAATTATAAAATGTTGGGTGATATTCTTTTTTAATAGAAGATCCACAAAGTTAATATTAGAGTGAAAAATTGTGAAACCATTTAATCGAAAGTTTATAGATCAAAATGTATTATTATTCTATATATTTAGTGTTTTAAATTTAATTGAATAAATTTCATATATTATAATAGTTGGATAATATTAATTAATAAAATATTTGGAAAAAATAAATATTAATAAAATATAATAATTGTGATTTTAGTAAACAATTATATTATAACTTTATCTTGTAATCTTTAAATAATAAAAATTTAAAAAATAACATTATTAATTACATAATCATCATTATTATAATATACGGAAAAGACATAATTATTCAAATCACAATCATTTCACTCATCATGTTTAAGTATTTTTGTTTCTAAACATGTTTAATCAACATATTTTATCTTGTTTGACAACAAACAATTCACCTTGAAGAACAGTTAGATATTATATGGCAACTGTAAATTTAAATGAGTGACACATCTCAAATTTAACTTAAAAATAGAGAAATCATTAACAATGTTTGTCATTAGCAAACTCATAATATATTTTATAAATCAAACAACATCAACCACAAGATTATATGAAAATCATATACATGAGTGATATACATATGAATATACATGTCAAACATACATCTGAATAAAATCTACAATAAAAATGTCATATATACATATCAAGTCAAGTATAAAATAATCAATATACATGTCAATTGGTACCACTACTAGCTAGGTCCACCACCAGAGCCAAATGCATCAGTGTCTCTTCTACTAGAGGTAGATCCTCTATCAAGACCAACTATGTCATAAATAGATGTCGACAAAAGTGCACTATCAAATGTCTGTCTATCAAGATCATCAACATGTGTAGTAGTACCCAATGTAAGAATAATTTCCAAAGCATCAAAATATTATGATACGTGTGTTGGAAGATTGGTTGTTGTCATTGATATCAACCCTAGTCATGGGTTTTGGACCGCAAGATTGATAAAGGTATTTGGACATGAAGGAAAATGCACATGCATATACAACACCCATGAATGGATAGTATACATCATGTTATTTTTGGTGGTATGTGGCACATCATGTGGATTCTCATGGTTGAGGAGAAATGAATTTTTGAAGATGACAAAGTGAATTGAAGAAAGAAGTACATGTAGGCCCTGAAGATAATTAAAGAAAAGAATTACAAAATAAGAAAGTGCCAGGTCGGCCATAATGTTAAAATGAAGTGACATAAATGGTATAAATAAACATCATTATACATTCATTTTGATACAAGTCAAATTTCATAGGAAATAAGAAGTAAAAGAAGTCTGGATTTCAAGGGGGGATGAAGTTTTTTGGTGATGTGTTCTAAGGTATGTTATTTTCAGGTCATCTCACCATTTTTGCTATAAAAAAATTTTAGAACAATTAAGATGGTGAAATNTATAATTATGGAGATACACTATGTGGAAGATAGGGTTTGTGACCAGTCCTGAAGCAAGTCAATAAACAGGTGTTCCGGGTAAAACAGTCATAACTTCTTCATACATAATCCAAATGAAGTGGGACCACTTCCATTGGAAAGAGTATGGACTGTAGTTTCTTGTATGTGAGTTTCATAATCGGATGTTAAATATTGAGCGTGGAGCATTCTATACAAGTTGGGTCTTCTGAATAGACCAGAATTGCATAAAGTCTACAATTCTTTCTATAACCTCTTTTTGGGGAGGAGTCAAGGAGTGAAAATTGGAGGATTTTCAGAGAATACATTGAGTAATATTATCTACAGGATCAGAGTACTCCAAGAATTGAAG
>JASDQU011103012.1:633-21111 GCA_032191745.1 Picea mariana
AAACCTCGTGCTTCTTTTAATAGATCTGACGGCTATCTATCCATGTACCCAGATCTAACAGCTCAGACCTGTTCTTCTACTACACCCTTCCTACCCTGCCTGGACACGAATCCACGGTCCATATCTTCTCGTCTAATCCGACGCCAGCTATGCTCTCCCCTTCAGCTTGCGCTTTCTTCCCAAACTTTGGAAGATTTTCCAAATTCCAAAGGCTTCGACCTTTTCTTTTCCTCTGCAAGCTCTACACCATTGGGTCTCGCCTGTGTTCTCAAAGACACTGTCCCTCCTGAGCTTTTGGGATTCTAAACTCTCCAAAGAGTTTCCTCTTTTAGCCTCTGCGATCTTTGCAGCTATGACCTGTGCATAAAAGCACTACTCTTCCTGAGCTTCTCTCTTTAAATTCTCAAAGGATTCTTCGACTTCTACACTCCTTGCAGAGTCTTTGCATGCACGAAGGTGTTATCTCTTATGAGATTTTCCTATAGCTTCAACCTCTAAGGGATTTAACCCTTTCTTCTCCCTCAGATAGAGAACCTGATGCCCTCCTGGCACTCCTTTTCTCAAGCAAACCTCTTGCTGAGTCTGTAGGGTGTTCATCAACCCTGTGAAGATCCATCCTAGGATTCTTCTTCTATTCCAGAACTCAAAGAGTTCTCTCTGTGTGCTCTGGAACCTACTCAATGCCCTCTTGGCAGAGCTCTACAGAAATCCTCAGAGATTATGTCTTCTACTGTGTCCTCCTCTACATAGTCTCACCTCCAAGGCATTCAACAACCTTGAGGTCTTCCCCTGAGTCAATGATTTTAGTTGGTGTTCCCTCCTAGCACGTCCCTATCCAAATTCCGCAGAATTGGAAGTGCTCTCTAAGCACTGGCTATAAGAACCCACAGTGTTCTGTCACGCCTTCTTGGCATGAAGCCTCAAAGATCCCCAAACCTGAAATCAAAGAACCCACAGATAGCAGAACCTATCTGTCCTGCAAATGCATACCTAACATACATCTACAATATAAATAGTACACACATAGACATTCACACAACACAGACAATATGCAGGAAAAACTGCTCTGGTTTGTATTAATATCAAATGCCTCCTTTACAAAGTGTTCTTGAGCTCAGACTTTGACAGAGTCTCGGCTCCTCTTCTCTCTCTCTTCTCTATTCTCTTCTACCTCTACTTACTTCAAACAAGATCAAAAGATCTTTTACATGAGGGGGATCTTCGAGCTCTTCCCTCCAAGCTACCTACTCTATTCAATTACATTGAATTTACAATTAATGGTTGTTTAGTCTAGATCGGAGCTATATATCATCCTTACAACCATTAAAGGCTATCTACATATAAAGCCTATGTATAGGCATGGCCTTTTGGCTCTAACAACCTTACAAATATTAAATTTCCTCACATTCAAATTCAAAACATGAAAGGGCGATGCCTTTCCTCATTGAATGCATGCACTGAGTTGGCTGGCACATGGCTAGCTTGGAGAGATGCTCCTGCATCATACTCCTCTACTACAAAATTCATGAGTTCCTGCTCATGAGCTCTCCAGCTTGGTTGTTGAAATCCTCTTGGATCCAAAACAACTCTTCAGAGATGTCTCTCTGCTCCATCTCTTTGCTACTGTTGATGTTGCTGCTTTGCTGCTGCTCTGAAAGTCTCCCTTCTGCTTAGCTTCTCCTTCTTGGCAGTCTCTTGTGATCTGATCATCAGCCCCCTGATCTCATTGATCACCTCATCTAGCTGTTGCAATGGCTGGCTCTATTCATGCAGTCTCCTCTATTGCAAATTCCTTCTGCAAATGGGCAGATCACCATGATCTCCCATGCCATCTCTTGTGGCCTTAACTTGCCACCCTGTTGCAGGTTTCTCTTCTGTAATCTAATTACTGAGCTTTTGCTCAGCCTCTTCATCTAACAGTTTGACTGTCATCTCTCCCTGTGTGGCACTAAGTGTACACACTACTGTAGTCTCCTCTGTAGTCCCCTCTTGACTGATTTGTTGTTCATCCATCATCTATGACAGTGTTATTGCTTCCATTACTCTCGCTGGTATGTCTCCAGCTCATTCCAGTTTCTCCTCGGCCTGGAAATCTCCTTCATCAATTTCCAACCTCATTTGTTGGTTGTGTATGCTCTTCACCTCTACCCTTCTCTCCAGGGTTTCAAATTCTTGGTACAGATCAACAAAGTCCATGCTATCTGCTTCCTCCTCTATTTTTTCTACTGCAAGCTTTAGTGCTGCAGTCATTTTAGCTTCTTGGCTGAAAATTTTGAGCCATTCCTCAGAATGTTCCTCTTCTTTTTTTGCTTGGGCAGTCATCAGTGGCTGCTCCACTTATTTTCCCATGACAGTATTTGTTGGCTGTCCTTCTACTGTTGCTACATCTACAACACATGTTTTAGCCCCAACTGAGCTAGGTGGTAAGAATATTTCAATTCCTCCAATGATCAGAAGATTTCTATGATCCTCCTTCTCCATCAGCTACGTCTGCTGATATGAACTCAACTCCAAGTTCATCGGATCTCCCTTGCCCTCCTAGAAATATGGGATTTCCCTACTACCCTTCTGGCAGTCTATGAGGTCCTCGGATCTCATCTTATTGCCCTCCTGGCAACATGAAATTTCCCTACTGTCCTCTTGACAGTCCATGAGATCCCGCAGTGATCTCATCTCATTGCCCTCTTGGAAATTGAGAACTTATGCTCTTCCCTCTTGGTAGTTCTTAAGATCTTCAGCTGATCCCATGTCATCCTCACTACTGAGGTTTCTCCCATCCTCTGGTTCACATACCTGAACCATTTTCTCCTCTGGTCTGTTGAGGTTTTCAGCATGCCTCAACCATCCCTTTAACAACCTCTACTGTCTTTTGACCACCAATTCCCTGACTGGCCATTTTACCTTCATCTTCATGGGCCATTCATATGCCCATCTCGACTTAGCATTATGTTTCATCTGCAATGCAAGCTCATCCATCCTTTCCCTAATGTCGGCAAGTTCTTTATCCCTTACAGCATTCTCCTGTTGCTGATGGATCTTCTTTCCACCACGTGCATGGCCTTCAGTAGCCATCTTCCTATTTCTGTCTTCCCTCCTGGAAAACCTGTTGCTGCCACTCTGAAATTGAGAGTGCTTTTAGCCTCTCCTTACAGTCCACCTGACTGTCTATTGACTATTGCACACATGTTAACAATCACCACAGAGTTCCAGTACTCTACCTTCCTTTGCCTGTCTCTGCAAGTTGCCTCTGATACCAAACTGATGTGTACCAGAGTTTTTCCTTCCTGCTCTCTCTGCCTAAAATATACAAACAGAGTCAGGCTCTAACACCACAATTGATGCAAACCCCCAAACCCTTGTGTCGAGGTCCACGCAAGATTGTTCAAAAACCTCCTCGAGCCGAAGCGTCTCCTTTGATTCCCTGCTCGAATCTCCAATCTTTGATCCACAGGTCCTTCATCAAAATCCACCTACACAAGCATGCCACAGGCGTGAACTTTCACCTACACATGGCCTCAGCATGACTGCAATCTTTTCCCAAAATGTAATTTCAGGTTTTGAGACTTCCTGAGTCCTGATGTCGAGAACCTCTGCCTTCTCGAACCCCCGATCCCCGAAATGTTGAAATAGCACTCAATGATGATTAGCCCTCTTGGCCATGTCTTTGGTCCATATGACCTCCCCTCATATGACCGCAGTCCTCTTTGGGGTTCACCGATGCAAAGCACCCAGCTTATTGTCTTCAAGACTCCTGAAAAGCCGATTTCTGAAATACCAAAATGCCTATTTCCCAGCTTTCTCCTCCTTTTGTGATTTCGAGTTTTTTGATGCCGAAATGCTTGGTTCTCATATCCTTAGAACTCCCAAAGTTCCAAACTCTGAAATTTTTATGAATACACCTATCCTCCACGTCCCGTGCTATTCCTCAGTGACTTCGGGATTTTGTGTTTCGGGCTTTCCCAATGCAAGGTTTCCACTTCTTGTCCCTGCTCTCTAGACTTCCCGGTATCCAAAATACCGATACAGTCCTTTCACTCCTGGCCGAGATCAACGGTTGTGATCCACCCTCAAATCAATAGCCCTGATCCTTTCGGGATCTCCATTCCTAAGAGCCCAGATTTCATGTCCTCAGGATTTCCAAAATCCCGATATTCAGTATGCCGAAATCTATCTCTTGCCCTCGTGACCCGGTAACACTCCTTCTATGCTTTCGGGAATTTGCGTTTCATAATTCCATGACTCCTAGCACAATAATGCCTTGTCCTCTCTTACTTCCAGTAGTTGAAATACCGAAGTACCAAAATCCCGAACCCTCCAGTTCTCCTCCTCTGAATAAGATCAACGGCTCAAAGCTTCCCTTGATCCAACGGCTCAGACTCTTTTGAGATTTTATGGGTCAAGAGTCCCGAACTCTTACCCTTTGTGTGCTTGGTACCCAGAGTGATGAAATGTTGATATTTCGGTCTATGTCCCTCTTGAACCAATGAATATGATCCAACTGGATTGATGGCTTGCATCCTTTAGGAAATTTTCCCGAAACCTTGACCGCTCGCCATGTGTCCTCCCTGTCCTTTCATAGTTTTCGGGGTTTCACGTTTCAGAACTTTGCGACCCCTATGACACTTATCCTCTGTTCTCTCAAATCCCTAGTATATGAAATCCCGATGGACTCCCCGATCTCCTCCACTTGTCCTCCACAAATGGATGGTCCAGATCATTTTGGGACTTCACTAGTAGCGAAGCTGAAAGACTCCCTTCTCTGCTTCCCAATGTATGAATCCCCAATATGAAAGGATCTCGCGACACCTGTCCTTCTTAGATGGACGGCTCAGAAAAATTCGGGACTTTGGGACCCATGAGTCCTAATCTCCCTTCCTGTTTGTGTCTGCCCTCTTGGAAAATGTATTGTTGTCACTCTACAATTCAGAGTGCTTTTAGCCTCTCCTTATAGTCCACCTGACTGTCTATTGACTGTTGCACACCTACTAACAATCACCACAGAGTTCTAGTACTCTACCTTCCTCTACCTATCTCTGCAAGTTGCCTCTAATACCAAACTAATGTGTACCAGAGTTTTTCCTTCCTTCTCTCTCTGCCTAAAATATACAAACAGAGTCAGGATCTAATACCACAATTGACACAAACCCCCAAACCCTCGTGTCGAGGTCAATGGAGGATCATTCAAAAACCTCCTCGAGCTGAAGCAACTCCTTTGATTCCCTGCTCGAATCTCCAATCTTTGATCCACAAGTCCTTCATCAAACTCCACCTGCACAAGCATGCCACAGGTGTGAACTTTCACCTGTACATGGCCTCAGCATGACCACAACCTTTTCCCAAAATGGAATTTCAAATTTCGGGACTTCCTGAGTCCTGATGTCGAGAACCTCTGCCTTCTCGAACCCTCGTTCCTCGAAATGCCGAAATAGCACTCAACGATGATTAGCCCTCTGGGCCATGTCTTTGGTCCATATGACCTCTCCTCATATGACCGCAGTCCTCTTCGGGGTTCACCGACACAAAGCACCCAGCTTCCTATCCTCAAGACTCCTGAAAAGCTGATTTCTGAAATATTGAAATGCCTATTTCTCGGCTTTCTCCTCCTTTCGTGATTTCAGTTTTTCTAATGCCCAAATGCTTGGTTGTCATATCCTCAAAACTCCCAAAGTTCCAAAATCTAAAATGCTGATGAATACACCCATCCTCCGCGTCCCGTTCTATTCCTCAATGACTTCGGGCTTTCCCAATGCAAGGTTTCCACTTCCTGTCTCCGCTCTCTAGACTTCTCGGTATTCGAAATACCGATACAGTCCTTTCACTCCTGGCCTAGATCAACGACTATGATCCACCCTCAAATCAACGGCCCTGATCCTTTCAGGATCTCCATTCCTAAGAACCCAGATTTCATGTGCTCAGGATTTCCGAAATCCCGATATTCGGTATGCCGAAATCTGGCTCTTGCCCTCGTGACCCGACAACACTCCTTCTACGCTTTCAGGAATTTGCGTTTCGGAATTCCACGACTCCTAGCACAATAATGCCTTGTCCTCTCTTACTTCTGGTAGCTGAAATACCAAAGTACCAAAATCCTGAACCCTCCGGTTCTCCTCCTCTAAATAAGATCAACAGCTCAAAGCCTTCCTTGATCCAACGACTCTGACTCTTTCGGGATTTTATGGGTCAAGAGTCCTAAACTCTTACCCTTTGTTTGCCCAGTACCCGGAGTGCCAAAATGTTGATATTTCGGTCTATGTCCCTCTTGAACCAACGACTATGATCCAACTAGATCGATGGCTCGCATCCTTTAGGGAATTTTCCCAAAACCTTGACCGCTTGCCATGTGTCCTCCCTATCCTTTCGGAGTTTTCGGGGTTTCATGTTTTGAAACTTTGCGACCCCTATGACACTTATCCTCTATTCTCTCAAATCCCTAGTATCTGAAATCCCGGTGGACTCCCCAATCTCCTCCATGTGTCCTCGACAAATGGATGGTCCAGATCATTTCGGGACTTCACCAGTAGCGAAGCTGAAAGACTCCCTTCTCTGCTTCCCAATGTCTGAATCCCCGATATGAAAGGATCTCGCGACACCTATCCTTCTTATATGGATGGCTAAGAAAAATTTGGGACTTCAAGACTCATGAGTCCTAATCTCTGGTTCTTCGTCCTCTGAACCTCTGAATTCCTGAAGTCCAAAATCCCGATACCTCTACCCTGTCGAGATTTTTCGGATTCTCTGCTCTTGCACATGAGGATTAAACCTAGTGCTTCTTTTGATAGATCTGACGACTATCGGTCCATGTACCTAGATCTGAGGGCTCATACCTATTCTTTCGTTGTGCCCTTCCTATGCCGCCTGGACACAAATCCATGGTCTAGATCTTCTCGGCTGATCCGACGTCCGCTGTGCTCTCCCCTTGAGCTTACGCTTTCTTCCCAAACTTTGGAAGATTTTCCAAATTCCAAAGGCTTTGACCTTCACTTTTCCTCTGCGATCTCTACACCATTGGGTATCGATTGTTTTCTCAAAGACTCTATCCCTCCTGAGCTTTTGGGATTCCAAACTCTCCAAAGAGTTCCCTCTTTCAGCCTCTGTGATCTTTGCAGCTATGACTTGTGCATCAAAGCACTACTCTTCCTAAGCTTCTCTCTTTAAATTCTCAAAGGATTCTTCGACTTCTGCACTCCTTGCAGAGTCGTTGCATGCACGAAGGTGCTATCTCTTCTGAGATTTTCCTGTAGCTTTGACCTCTAAGGGATTTAACCCTTTCTCCTCCCTCAGATGGAGAACCTGATGCCCTCCTGGCACTCGTTTTCTCAAGAAAACCTCTTGTTGAGTCTACAGGGTGTGCAACAACCCTGTAAAGATCCTTCCTTGGATTCTTCTTCTATTCCAGAACTCAAAGAGTTCTCTCTGTGCGCTCTAGAACCTACTCAATGCCCTCTTAGCAGAGCTCTATAGAACTCCTCAGAGATTATGTCTTCTACTGTGTCCTCCTCTTCACAGTCTCACCTCCAAGGTATTCAACAACCTTGAGGTCTTCCCTTGAGTCAAAGATTTCAGTTGGTTTTCCCTCCTAGCACGTCCCTGTCCAAATTCCGCAGAATTGGAAGTGATCTCTAAGCACTGGCTATCAGAACCCACAGTGTTTTGTCACGCCCTCTTGGCATGAAGCCTCAAAGATCCCCAAACCTAAAATCAAAGAAACCACAGATAGCAGAACCTATATGTCCTACAAATGCATACCTAACATACATCTACAACATAAATAGAACACACATAGACATTCACACAACACAGACAATGTGCAGGAAAAACTACTCTAGTTTGTATTAATATCAAATGCCTCCTTTACAAGGTGTTCCTAAGCTCAAACTTTGACAAAGTCTTGGCTCCTCTTCTCTCTCTCTTCTCTATTCTCTTCTACCTCTACTTACTTCAAACAAGATCAAAATATCTTTTACATGAGGGGGCTCTTCGAGCTCTTCCCTCTAAGCTACCTACTCTATTAAATTAGATCGAATTTACAATTAATGGTTGTCTAGTCCAGATCAGAGCTAGATCTCATCCTTACAACCATTAAAGGCTATCTACATCTAAATCCTTCATATAGGCACGGCATTTTGGCTCTAACAGCCTTACAAATATTAAATGCCCTCACATTAAAATTCAAAATGTGAAAGGGCGGTGCCTTTCCTCATTGAATGCGTGCGCTGAGTTGGCTAGTTGGCTGCTGCATGGTTGGCTTGGAGAGATGCTCTTGCATCATCGATGGTCATCACTTTGGTGTTAATAGACCTATAGATCCTTATTCCTTTATTTTCTGTGTGTGGATGATGAGAAAAGGATATTGTTGCCCAGTTGTCTACCCCTTTCTTATCCTTGTGTTGATTGATTCTTTTCCGAATGTTTAGTCCTTGCGTTTCTGTGATTGATTCGTCTTTAAATGTTAACCTTTGATATCAATGTTTTATTTTATGCAAATCTTTGTGTCCTCCCAAAAATTTTCTCTGCAGTTCTCATTTTACAGACAAATTTTACTCGTCGATTTTATTGGCATAAATCCCAGCCTTTACTCCACGATTTACCACGCATTTGATTGGTATACTCTCTACGATTTTAATATCAAAGAAACAAATTAGTGTCCAGAGAAGTGATTTTAATATTCATTAAACTTATGAATGGACAACGAACATAATATTCATGGACAACTATTTTATACATATAGTGTGACTACGAAATGATATTTATTGACAACAAATTCATTAATTCGACAATGAAGAAATCGACACTATATTATAGACAATGAATTTATAAGAATCTTATTTAGAGAGCATTATTTTTTGTTTACAGCTATTCCATTTGTATGCGACAAGGATTTTGTTCTATAGTCTATTTGTATTACTAGAAAACGACCATGTATATCTATGACAACGATCTTATTCTTAGTAGAGTGACAACGATTCCATTAATCGCATACTGATAACATCTTTATTAATAGCGATCTTATTAATACCATGTTGATAGTATATAGACAACGTATATATATTTTTTTCCACGAGGAAAGTTTCTCATTTATATTCAACCGTATATAAAGATTTTACAGAGCAGCATATAAAATGCCCGCAAACAGTGACCTGTGTCTACTATAGGCAGCACGCATCCTGTCATAGAAGAATGCAGACAGTAAAAAACGAACAGATTTGATAGCCATGATCTTGCTCTGATTCATGGTTTCGTCAGGTCGTATGCTATGAGCATCACTCAGCCTGTCATAACTTTGCATTTGAATCTGCCTTTCTTATATATGTTCCATGATATCTCCGAGAAGCCTGAATGAATTGTAACCAATACATAGACTCTTTTGCTAGTGGATTTTCGGTGTCCTGGTGCCTACCACTTCAGGATTTGAGTTGAATTGGGGGACCCTCGTTGCCATCCTCCCATCGGGTGAAGGTTATGAGACCGGGAGGCTGGGTTAGAGCCTGTTTTGATAGCTGGTCCGCAGTGATGTTTTCTTCCCTGTAGATGTGAGAGGCAGAGAAGCTCTTGAAGAATCTTTTTTCTTCAATGGTTCTCTCTTTCCAACACTCCAGAGCTGCTGATCGAAGCTCAGCCTTGTCATTTATCCAGTCGATAATGACTTTGGAATCTCCGAGAAGTAGCAAGGCTTCAATGATCAGCCTTCGAGCCAGGATAAGAGAAGCCCATGCCCCCATGGCCTTCAAGACATCGTGTATATTACTAAACATAAATCTTGTATGTGTATTAGACATCGTTAATATGTGATTGTGATAGTCATAGTTCTAATATGTGAATCTAATAGACAACCCTTTAATTGTTTAAAATTTTGGTTATTATTGACAGTGCTAATGATGTAGACAGTGACTGAACATTCTAGTCTGGTTCAATTTTTATACAACAATTCACGCAAACCCTATATTCTATTTGTACACCTTTTCTCTGTTTTCCTTTGTAGACCTTTGTTCCAGAAATAGGTACGGCTAAAATCTTTTTAGTTCAATGAATTAGCCCTCCTATTTTAAGCTATAACTAAGTAAGTAATTTGCCCATCGATTATGCTCTTGTCCTCCTATTTATTTTATATTAATAATAGAATAAAAGTAGGAATTTTTTTTGAGAATAGGAAACCGTAATTTTGCTAGTTTCTATCTCATCCTTCTTCTAAGACTTTTCCTTTTGAGCCTGCAAGCATCACCACTTTGCCAAGTACTTCACTAGTTTCTATCTTTTCGTTATTTCTGCTAGTTTCTATCTCTTCTTTCTTTTCAGAATTTAAAAATGATTAAGCTTACTTTATAAAGTATAACATGCTAGTAGTCATGAACTCCTTAAATCGGGTTCTATCAAACTAGTCATAGACTCCTTAAAACAGGTTATCCCAACTTCTGTATCAAAAATCCGTGAAGATAATGTGGTTGACCGATTAAAATCATGACTATGTCTGTAATCAAATATTTAGTTTACAAAGTTGTTTTTTAGTGGAGTGGGAATGTTCAATCTCTGTAATGGCAAGCATAACATAGATACTAATGCTGCAAAATAGTGTGAGTTGAGAAGATATATGGAAAATTTCCCAAAAGCTTCTCTTCTCCTTCCCTTATTCATTGGAATATTCTGAAAGTTCATGATCCTTCGCTCAAGAAGTGTACTTTACAACTGTCACTATTTAACTGATTAAATTCTTCTTGTCGAAATGTGTCTCAGATACTATGATGGGTAGTCCACCTAGAGTGTTATTGTTAGTGGAGTTGAAGAGTCCATGGATTAGTTGAGGATTCCCTTTCTTAGTTGAAATTGAAACATTAAATTAAACCTAAGACTTGCAAAATATCTGTGGGTTTATCTTAGTCACACACTTTCTGATTGTAGTTTGAGTAGGGAGAAAAATAGAATTTAATATTTCAAAATTATATTATTTAGTGATAATATTTTATAGAAGTAAATAATTGTATTAATGACCAACATAATAAGTTTTAAATTATAATCATTATTGTTTATATTTCTATTTACATTAATAAGGTGTATTAAGACTGGTTGACCCTTGGTCCTAATGATTTTAGACATGGATTAATTTGCTATCTTGTTATGAATTGATATTATTAAAATTGTTTTATACCCTTGTATCATTTACACTTATGTAATATTGCCTGGTGGTATAGTGCTGCTCATACAATCTATAGTGATGTTGAACATAAATAGATCAAACACCTAACTGATGTCTTTACATATGTGGGGTATTGATTTTTATAATTGTTGTAATTAAACGAGAGACCCAGAAGGTATATCACTTGTCCCACCTCAGATTTTATTTTTATGGAGTGAGTGTTTTACTAGCGCGCCTGAAATTTAAATAGATTTGTGCCTCAAGTTGTTATTACTAGATAGATTATGTGCATCAGCTCTCTTGTGCGTTGTAATCAAGGTTGATTGAAGTAATTTCTATGGTTTATATCTTTCATTATGTTGTGCAAATTAAGTGTTTTGAATGAAATTACCCTATGTCTTTCTCGGCTGGTTGTTGAGTGCTTCCCTTATAGTTTCTGTCTATTGTATGAAAATCAAGTTTGACTTCCGATGCATTGGGCTATGTGAGATTGAAGGTTTAGATTGGTTATGTTGCACCTTATTTACAATCGTGCATGTCGCCATGTGGCAGCATGAATCCTTTGGATTGGATCATTGCACGCATTGAACGATAAGTGTGTGGGGTAACCAGGCCCTGGGGCTTGTGCTTCTTGGTGATGACGGTCACATTTGGAATTGATGTTACACCCAGCTTCTTGATGTGCTAGTATTCTAGGTCGTTATGTTGTGTGTGGCCTGATTTATGAGCGTTGTGTCATCGTCGAGTTGCATTGGTTAATTGTTGGCATTGATTTCCTTCCTGCTTAAGAAGAAAAAATAAATGAAAATTGGGCACTTGTTTTACATCGCTTATAGTCATAACAATGGGTTCGTTACATATATGCATATACATAGTGTTGATTATCTACAAATTTTGTGTGCCAGTGAAACAATCTTAGATAGGGATCAAATCTCTAGAGATACAAAACTTTAAAGTTTCCACAAGTTTTGTACTCTAAAAATAGTTTTCACCTCCATATATTTGATCCCTATCATCCTAATAAACATTTTTATTTATTTATGTGTTATAAATATATAATATGTATTTATAATTGAAATATAAATTTAATTGAAATGAGATATACTATTGAATAAAAAAATATTTATATTACAAATAAAATAATCTTAATTTATGAATCACAAATTAAGTTTCAATGAAATATGAATATTTTTAAAGAGAAATATTGGTGTAACATTGATAAGCAATTACTGCTCAAATTTCATTAATACCACAATAATGAATTCAGTTAGATGTACATGCAAAAAACACAAATCTGGACATATATTAAGTCATTCTTCAAAAACCATAATTTTTTCCTTGTAACATACCCGCCCACCCAAAGGCCGAGCTACACCACTTAAACAGGCTGCAACACACCCAACCACTCGCAGGCTAGGCATGTGGCATTCCCAAGACTCAATTCTTTGATCTCTAATTAAAAAACAAAGGACTTCTCAACAATGTTAGAAGCATGCACACCACATGCATAAGACAAGATCCATGTCACAAGATAAAATAGATAAACAATGTGACATGCACAACAAATAACCAGCTGAGAGGCACATTAGAATACATATCTAAGAGATAATTAAATACACAATGGAATACGTTAAACATAAAACACAGAGAGCACTTATCTTTGCAAGTAAACGTTCACCAACTGGCTACAGACCAAGGACATTCCTCCCAACCATAGATGTTGTTGTTCATTTACTCTCAACAACAGGTCACCCCGAGCCAGAGCTATGAATCCACAAGGATGGGTCCTAGGCCAAGTCTAAATACAAAGTAGTTGGCTAAGTAGCTCTTGGGTTTCCCAACCTCACAGCAACCCTAATTTCTATCTCTCTTTCCTCCTCAGCCTGCACAACCCCAATAAATGAACACCTTTCTCTACCATGTAGTCCCTGAGTTTGTTCCATTTCTCTCTAGGGCTCCAGTGCTACTGGTCAGGAAATCTCCCTACTGGAAATTCCAAGGACTCTCACCTGTGGACAGTTCCATCTGAACTTCCATCAAGTTCATGCACACATGCATCCATTCCCTCCGAGAATGATCAATAAATCATTACAACAATTTAATGATGGTTGTCCTCTTCCTGCCATTCATTTCCATGCTCAACCCAAGAGCACAAAAACTAGCAGTAGTGAGTGAAGAGGAAGAAGAACAAGTGAACCAGTGAGAAAAGGATGAACCAAGGGAAGAATGACCCCAAAACAGCCCCCAAGGGATGTTTAAATAATTACATGAAGAAAAGAGCCACATGGCCTCCCTCCCAAGAAGCTCATGTAACCCCCTCTTTTCCATAAAATCAATTATGGGTAAATAAAATAATAATAACAAGACTTATCCCCTCAATCCCCCTCTCTCATGAAATCATAGCCCCATATCACTTTTGTCCTTGTCGGGCTTGCAGCCAATGGTGTATTTTATTAATGTATAGGAAGTGTTACATTTCCTAGGCACTCTGGCCCCTTTCAACTTTATCGGCTCACCAGCCTAAGTCATATTTACATAATACATTATAGTTTATAAGGTTTAGAACCTAGATGTTCCATTCCTCTTTCTACATGGGATGTATTCATATTACATATAATCAAATGCTCTTTGAAATATGCCTGCATCATGATCTAAACATAAGTGAGATCATGTGTACATATCTTATTTATAAATATAGAAATGTTGGTTCGTGGTTAGTAGGAAATTAGTTAAGAGTTTGACAATACCCCAAGAAAGAATTCACTTCGTTGTATGCAAAAAAACACAAATCTCCATATTATGTCATTCTTGGACAATAAGACAAGGAACGCAATCATATAAAATTTAGAATCTTCCACTTTTCTAATGTGGGATAGAGTCTATTCTCAGACAATCAAATGCTCAAGTTCAAAATTTCTTACATCATGATCTAAAGTTTAAACATAAATACGATCATGAATAAGATCATGTAAGCATATTTTTAAATCTATAATAGTTCTAGTTCACACTCATGATCTAATATTAAATAAGATCATGTATCTAGCATATTTTTAAATCCAACAAAATTTAGAATCATCATGATCTAAAGTTTAAACATAAATAATATCATGTAAGCATATTTTTAAATCTAGAATAGTTCTAGTTCACGCTTATGATCTAAACTTAAACAAGGTTATGTATCTAACATATTTTTAAATCCAAGTGAAAATTTAGAATATTCCCTCTTTTTGATGTGGGATCTAGATTGTTTTCTCATATAATCAAATGTTAGATTTCAACATTACCTGCATCATGATCTAAACATAAATAAGATTGAATGTATCTAGCATATTTTTAAATCTAGAAAATCTAGCTCATGCTTGGTAATTAACTAGTGAAGAGTTTGACAATATACCCAAAGAAATAAGGGGAGGTTGAACCTTCCCCATTCTTTCCCTTCAAAGATATATCATTTTAGAAGATGACAAACTTATATAGGAGTTCTATATATTTCAAAATGATTGATCGTAGTGTTGAAAAGTTATATAGACACTAGTTGAGTAACCCTTCTATGAATAGAAGAGGCTTAATTAAAAAGTTGATCAGACAAAACTTTAATTTTGCTACAAGTACATATTTCAACTACTGCAAAAATTCAATATTGCATCATTCAAAAGGGAAAAAAGTAGAAGAGAAGTTTTCAATCATGTGCAATCTGTAATGTAACTAAAAAACTTGAAAAAAACAAAAAAAAAACATGTTCAACAGAAATAAGCTTGAACACTTATATATAAAAATATCAGCATAAAAACAAACTAAAACTCACAAATGTGAAATGTAATGCATTTAAGCATCATCATGAATAGACACATCCTTCTCATGTATGGATGCATCCTCCTCAATCCTAGTCTTCGACATTCTCTTCTTCATATTCTCTTCAAGCACAGTTTCATGTACTCTCTTCTCCACATTGCCCTATAACACATTTCAAATTTGTACATTTGAAAATAAAAATTAAATGATTTTAACACATTAAATTGTAGTTTTAAATTTTGAAACATCTAATACATGTGATGTGCCAACGTGAATATCATTAACCACACAAAAGGATGGAATTCCCATGGTCGGTTGAGTCATGGTCTTACCCACCAGACCCTAAGATTCAATAAATTATATATTGTAAGACATTTTTTGTAATGACTCTCTTCGTTACAACATCAATTATTTGAGTACAGTAGAGAATTTTTTTTTTTTGAAACAACTGTTAGGACAAGTGATATGAAATAATGACATACATTAACAATTACACATTCAAATCTCATCACATCACTACACAATAAGAACCAAAATACAACATCATTGTTTCGAGATCAACCATATCACATAAAGATAAAAAATAATATCTACCCTCCCAACCTATCCTGCAAGGTTAGGACCTCCAAGACACATAATCAATGCTCAAGTCTAGTATTCATCTGATTTATTTTGACCATTTAAGGTCTCAGGACTGACAATTGTTCTAAGGAACAAGGAGATATCTAGTTCCCTTAACCACCATACTATTCTAATTTTCGTGACTAAATCAACAACAATACTCATCATAAATTCTTTAAGCACACAATATAGTCTACTACGAATTAAACATTCATTTAAGAATTATTCATGTGTATAATAAGAACATCCTATAACATTATTGTGAAGCATAACAAGAAATTCCATTTAACATGCATGTGATGAATCCACACATGTGTTCTCTAGATATAAGATACTAAACTTTTCATACAATACATATAATAATCCCATCGGAAAATAATCAATTTCATTTCAGGTTGAACTCACAATTTCATTTAATTCATAACTATAAACACAAAGTCAACAATAATTATTAATTGGTACAAGTGGAGTTGTGATTCCAAAAATATAAAAACAAACTTTTCATGCATACCTAACATGAATACTTAATCTCTTTAAATCTCACTCTACAATGTATGTTTAAAGATATAACTCTAATTTCCTTTAAGAGTATCCTAAATATTACTATTATTTTTTTTTACTATAGCAAGAAGATATCTTAAGTTAAATTGGTATGTAAACATTTGAACATGATTCCTAAAGAGTATCACTCTATTTATTATTAGTTTATACTAACCTTTAATATTCCCTCTAAAATATCATCACTCCTTATCACTAAGAATTTTACTATATCCATAATCCAATTGGATATTCTAAGCTTTTTAATAGAGAAAATCTTAATACAAATGATATAGTTGTTCAATAAATATTTTTAAAACAACTATGCAAAACCCTAAATCGATTCCCATATTGGCATAACCATTGTCCAAGACCATGCAAGTTTCTAAATACCATGGTTTCAAGGTTAATTGGCAGTGACCCTACGATTTTATTTACTAGAGTTACCAAATGATTTGGCAGTGCCCCAATCCATTTCAATTCATGATCTGACAATAAATTTGGAAACGACATTAAATCTTGGTTTCAAAATAACAACCATTTCAACAATGATTATATTTCCTAATAAAATTGAATTGTAAAATTACTTTTATAATGATCGTATAAAGCACTAAGTCCAAATTTTCAATTTACTTGGCAAAGACCCAAAGAAGTTCAAACTCAAGAAGTGATTCAATTTTCTTTAAACTACAACAACTCTTTCAAATAAAAATTTGGAAAAATAAAATCCAAGGCAGAGATTACACAAACTCTAATTCTTCGGAATACAAACAAATTGTATAGTATCCCAACGAAACTCAATCTCAGACCTATAAAAAAATAGAAAACAATCCTACACATTCTCTAATTCACCGAATTGCACATAATTTAACATCCATACAATTTCCTAAATTATGGAACTAGAATTTGATTTGGCAGTGATCAGGTGATATTCACCCAATCCGTTAAGTATTAAATTGACAGTATTCAATAATTCTAAATGCAAGGAATCAAAAGTTAATTGACAATGAATAATGATTTCCTATATTCGTGGTTGGAAAAAATTTGACAGTGAACAAGGAACTCGGAATTTGAGAAAACTTTAATTGAGAGATCCAACTTAACAAAATATTGTAGCTCCTGAAACTACACTCAAGAAATTAGGTTTGAATGATTACGAATTTGGATAACTACTAGTGCACCTTTACTCCAGGGAATTCTCGTAGTGAATGGATTACAATGATCATACACATGTAATTTCGACTGTACTTTTACATCTTTCAACAAAAGTTGCAATCAAAATATCAAAATTTTGGCAGCGTTTAAATAAGACATCAGAAAAACGGGTCTGCAATCTAATTTCACAACAACCCTAATAATTTTGTTTAGTAAAGAAAATAAAATTAAGAACAATTAAAGTGTTCTGAACTTGATATTTTCATAGAATTACAAAGACGAAATAATATCCTTGACTACGATTTGTGAAATATTTAGCAACAAATATTAAGTTCAGTTTTTAAGTGCAAGTAACTTGACCGATTCCAATCAATGCAGTTCAGGGTTGGCGAGTTCGTTTGCAACGAATTCACTAAAGAAGTCCCGACCAGACGTAGAGATTCACAAAATTTGTTCTAGAATGCAAACAATTAAGCAATGAATTAAAAATTCGATCTCCCAATTATGTAAACAAGTTGCGGTGATCATTCAGAAGTATGAAAATTCAGATATGTAAATTTCAGGTGCAAGATTCAGTTAATTTCTGAACGCAGATTAGCAATTTAAAAGGGTAGTGAATCAAAGGAATTTGGAATTTGGCAGCGTTCAAATTAAGATAATTTAGAATTTTTTATTTAATCTAAAATCGCTACATAACCAGAGTTGTAACTAGTTCGCGGTGACCAAGACAAATTTCCAAAATTTCACTCTGCCTAAAATTTTACAGCGATCAAATTATTAGACATCATGTTTAGTAACTAATTGATAAATAAAAAGGGTTCGGAATCATATATTTTATATTAAACTTTGGCAGCTTTCAAAGAGACTCTAAAGTTTTGATTCTGCCATTTAATTTGGCAGCACACACTTAAATTATAAATCTTGGGTTATAAAATAAGAATGAAAACAAAATAGAATAAAACAAGCTCTAGATTTCACAAAGGCTCTTCCAAGAGCTTGTGAATTTATTACATAAATTACAAATTGTTCTACAAATATTTTTAAACAATTCATATATACAATTCTACTCTTATTGCAATGTAATAATCTAGAAATAAAATATTGGAATGTGAAGTTGGAAAATTTGAGGAAGTCTATCAATTCCTTGCGCCCCTTCTTTATTCCTACTTGCTAGTCAAAAAAACTTCACTGGTACCTCCTAGCCAGTGCTAGGGGTACTCTTCTTCCCTCTTAACCCCACGAGCCGTAAAGGGACCACACACAAGAAACCAATAAACAATAGCTCCAAGGCTTGCCTCCCAAGGTAGAGCTTCCACTCTTTCTACAAGCTTGGTGTTCCAACTCTCACAAGTGAAAATCAGTCAAAACAATTTTGGCGGCATAACCTTACCAAGAATAAGTGAGGTCCCTTTACATTTTCTCACTGACACATGTCCTCATGCACAAATAATTAACTTTTTAGATTAAATTAATTATGATTATTTACCCACACACTTGTCACACTCTCCCAAAGTTGCACAAGTAATTACCATTTTTATTTTATTTAAAAAGCCAATTTCCCTCACATTCCCCAATGTGTTCCTATTTTCTCTCTTAGTTGTCACTTTGTTCCCCAAATTCTCATTTAATTAATGTCTTCTAACTATATCTTAGTTAGAGTTGGATTAGGAGGCTTCTTCTAGTTAGACTAGTGGTAGCTTGACTCTAGATATTATTCTATGTGTACACCTATTCTCTCATATTTTATTTCTTTCTATTTGAAAAATCCATTTTATTATTTCCATGCACATGTGCATTTTATCCAATCTTTAGATTTTATTCCCCTTTTTTCCTAGAGTTTGATTATTCTCCAATCTTTTAACTTATGTCATAATTCATTTAGTCCCTTAATTAAATTTAGACTTAGACTTAGTTTTAGACTTAGTCTTATACTTTTATTGGGATTTATAATTAATAAATTTATTGTTTAATTAGTTATTTTAATCCAACAAGGTCTAATCATTTCAATGTTTTCTAGGCCACCTAGATTTATTGACTCAAGTTTTTAATTATACGACGTGCCCTTCAAGACGCACCTCCATGCTCCAAGGGTGCCATTCTCCTTTTGACTTGTTTTGGAAGTTTTTCCAACCCTTGGAGTCAACACTCCACTCGGTCAAACTTGTTAGAGACTAAGGGCTTCTAAGGAATAAGAATTATGCCTTATTGCATGCCCCTTAGAAATATTTGTGACTAATTGTCTTAGTCTACCCTCACGACATTGTGGACTTATCAAACTAAGTAATCGTTAACCTACAGTTCATACCATGGCGAGAGTGCTAGCATTCTGTGACAGGGACATTGCCACACCTCTCCCTCAATGTCTGGTTTCTATGCATGGCCCCTCTATTCCTTATGTGAGTTGGATTAGAAAGCATCGTCAAGCCTACATCCACTAACAAAAATAGGGTCAATAATATATATACATAATCATACTGAAATCAATCGTATGTCACATGTGTGTAAAATGAAATACTCAAACAAATACAATCCACTCCCTAACACAATCTAGAGTCCAAGGAATCCCATCGATGCCATCGACATCCATAACCTGTCATGTGCCCTGCACACTCAGGAAAACTCGTCAAAAGCATATGTCAATATATATACATCAATTTAACAACATTTCATAATACATCGTCATCATCATATATAACCCATAATCAAAACGAAATCATAATATACCATAACTTGATCACTTGCACGCAAGTGTCCTAAAAGAATATGTCAATAAAAGTGTGCTCAGTAGAGCGATATGTTACTTTTTTATTTTAAATTAATAATTTAAATGACATTGCGATTTTCATATATAAATACATTTTTTTTCAACATGCAATTATACCAGTGAACTCCCACCCTCTTCAAACTATCCCAATGAAAATTGGGACAAGCCTAGCCAAGTAGTGGGAGACAGAATGAGAATCTGTGAACAACACAGCTAAGAATTTTAGAGTTCAATGTGTTCACATTAATAAAAATAAATAAATTTCTTGTATATTGGTTCTTCAACAAGGTGTGAATATTGGACAAGTGAAGTGCTCATATATGGATACTTTTAAACACATACCTGATTCAACCCATCCAAATTTAAACTCAATGTATCAAGTCCCCTATTTATTGGAGATTCATTTAACATCTAACCAAACTACAATTAATGATGATAACAAATCAATTATTTCTAAAGATATAATGATATGTATCTAGAT
>JASDQU011103013.1:8512-23864 GCA_032191745.1 Picea mariana
GGGTATCTAGTAAAAATAGGGGTTTCTTTCAATGGAAATATGTATTGGGAGGGGGGTTCAACAAAAGGAATTTTGGAGGTACTTTTCAATATCTAGTGAAATTAGGGGTATTCTTTAATATGCCATGAATGAAGGTGCTATGTCATAGGTTCATTGAGTGAATACCCAGTTAAATTGGCATACTTTCAACACTTGTCTAATATCATTGTCCTTACAATTTTCCACTGATAATTTCCTTTTTGATACCTTCCTTATCCATTTTTGCCTCACTTTTTATCAAGGTATGAATCTTTCCCCATATGCCATTTTTATGCCATTCTTACATATTTCTTAAAGAAATTGTTACTTTTGTACACTAACACTACTAAACAGGAGAAATTATAATGGTTTCCTTATAGTAGTTGCAACTCCTTACAATGGTTGTAGTTCCTCTTCGTTTTTGCAACTCTGAGCATAATACAACTGTCACAACTCTAATTGCGCGCTGCATTGCTGCGACTCCAAGTACAAAGTTCATTAGTGAAACAATCAACATTATACCCGACAGTTAGGAATCATTCCTCACATACGAAAGTGATATGAAGCAAGAAGACAAGGAAAATAAAAAATAGTTTTCTAACCAACTGTCGCTCAACTGATCCGAGTCAGTACATACCCAATATTTACTAAAATTTGGCAATATCAATGTAAATGGATGTGCAGTTTGATTCTCATGGTTGTCCATCTGTCCCTTTGTGTTATTTTAGACATCAGTTATATTGTATAAGAACCCTAGATTCCCTAGAGCTTGGGGGAGAATTATTCTAACGATAGCATTCGATTGTTATTGTAAATTTCAAGACGTCTACAATATAATTCATTTTCTTCCTTTGTTTGTGTCATGGTGTGCTGAGTACTCATGCTATTTTTATTTTATATCCTAGTGCCTTGTCTAACGGGGTAAGGCCCCCTCCTTAGTTAGGTACTACCTGTATATTATAGAGTAGGATTTAGCATTTCAATTTTGCTCATTTAATTATGTAGTTATTTTGTATTCTTACATTATTGTGACTCTAGATTTTGTATAAAAGTTGATTGTGGCTTAGGTGTGGATCATGTTTGGTTTCCTTATGTCGTGAATACTGAAATTTTAAGTTGCAACTTGGTATTGAGTTAATTTTTGTAAGTTTGTAATCACAGACACTATTGCAACTCCTGTTGTTGTCATTTGCATTGTTGTAGCTTTCGTATTGTAGCTCCGTTGTTGAAACTATATTGTTGCAACTTGCATTGCTACAACTCTTGTGTTGTAGCTCCATTTTTGCAACTCACATGGTTGTAACTTTTGTGTTGTAGCTCCGTTGCTGCAACTTCGTTTGCAACTTTACTCTATTCTTCTTTCTTTCATATTTATGACAACTCTATTCTTCAGTAGTTTGGTATTGATACTCTCTTAATTTTACAATAATCATTGAATGCATGAACCTATAATTGTTATCMCAAGTCAAGATCATYATTAWATTTTGGAAAGTCACCATTAGATGACAACATAACTTTACTTTTTGCAAGTGTCATTTATTTTATGCTAGTTTGATTTACTTTCCGCATGTGTGATTTAGTTTATGCAAGTGTGAATTACTTTCTGTCAGTGTGATTTATTTACCGCAAATGTGATTTACTTTATGTCGGTGTGATTTAATTTTAGCAAGTGTGATTTCCTTTTTCTGAGAGCATGACATTTATTTTCCTACAATTCAAGAAGTAGTGTACCCTAGTGACTTAAATAGGTTGTTCCATAGGCTCGCAACCTCTCTGTCACTTTCGAGATGGTTACAAATAATTCCACTCTCTCTCAACAATTTCACATCTTCTGGAGAGAGAAAAATAAAGGCTGTCAAACAACATTGGACACAGAAACTCAGGAAAAGAGAGAGAAAATCAAGGAGAAAAAAAAATACAATACCCCAAAAGGGAGATCCTCCTCAGTGGAGTTGCCAATTATGTTACAAGGAAAATCTCTCTATGGCTAGGGGAAAACCAGAACAGATGAAATGACACCTAGAAATCAACTCTAATCTCAAGTATGCTAGATAAATGAAAATTCTAACAAGAGATGGATAGAAGCTCACGAACCAAAGCTTTATATCTGCGACTTGTCCTTGACATCCAAGATATGCAAGCATGTGGAAATTATATATAACGTTAGCATATAAACTAGCATAATACATTAACATGCATAACAAATATGCCCATGGAAAGTAATACAAATATTTATGACATATAATTCGATGAGAAATAAGTATTTATATTCATGTAATCAACATAAGTACATAAGTGACAAACTTCTGTAACGACATATAATGGAACCGAGAAACTAATTCCCTCCAGCTACGCCCTTATCACTTTAATCCTCCACAAAGGCAAGCTCACAAGTAGTAGGAGTCAATAAGGTTCTCCATCTCAAGATAGGAAGAACTTGGCGGCTAAATCAAGAAGTTCATACTTTCAAGGACAAAGGGATGCAGACTCAATATGAGGTGAAATTTCTCCAGAGTGTCTTTGCTCTCAATGATGAATGGATGTCTTCAAGGCTTGTATATGGATCAATTTATATCCTTCAAATGGAATTTAAGGGTCGAGTCGAAGCATTTCTAGTATATGGAAGGTCAAGGATCATGGATCTCGTGACATGGCACAAAAACATGACATATTTTTTAATTTTTGAGGACAAAACTAGATGTACGCGGGTTGTAATGGAGCAACCTGTGTATATGCAAGTTGTCTAACTATGGCTCACGTATATGGAAAAAAAATTGTATTTTTTACTCTGGAGTGAGTAAAAAGGGGAAATTAAGTCTGTAAAGGAAAATGAAAGGCCATCAAAGCAACATGCATGGAGTGTGGAAATTTTTTCTATAACAATGGCAGACCACCTATCATTGGAAATGGCATGATGATGACTATCCATCCATGAGTGAGTTACCTGCATTTACACTGTCCTTCATGGCCTTTTTCCTTGATCAACTTCAGGTTCCATAACCATAACTTGGTGCTACCAGACTTCTTCAAGGGTTGACATCAATGACAACCAATATTTCAACAATAATAACGATGCATCTTCTATTTTGTATACAAATCCTTTCTTGCATTATAGATAGATATTTGGAGCGAAGGAAACTAACAAGGGAAAAATTTGTAATATCCATATTTTTGCATTGCCTGCATTAATTATATTGATAATCCATCTATCATATCTAAAATATCCTAATTGGTTCTTTGTATGGATCATTTAAGGAGGCTTATGAGAAAACACAAAGCAGTAATATACTTCGCAATAGTCTAACCCATTTATGCACATTTAGTCCTAGGCATAGTCCCAACAATGTTTTACACTATTTATATGTTCCAACCGTGGAAACCAAGAAAGAATGTAATATCAATCATTGAGTAGATACATTGATTTCAATAATGATATCACACAAAACAAATGGGTATATCATTTCAGTGATGATATAATAAAAAATAATTGAGAGTAATCAGGGAATCATAGTGGTAATGATTTAAGCAATGATAAAGCATATAAGCATTAGGTAGTAACATTCATTTCAGCAATGATATAACATGAAACATTAAGGTGCATTTATTTCAGAGACGATACAATGAAAAATTATTTAGAGCAATTAATTACATTGATTCAAAAATGACATAATACTAAACAATACTTTGCATTGATCTCAATGATGATACAATGAAAATGATTTGAAACTTCCTTAAGTTGATGAAGCTCTGTGAAGTACCAATATTAAAATATTGTTGAGCGTTGTTTGGGTTATGAGATGATATTTTTCCCTTTTGACAAAGAGGGAAGTCAAATATAACTCCATTATTTGTTTTTATCGTAATGATTCATTTGTAGATCCGTCCTATAGACTATAATTACGTGACATTGACTTAGATTAATCAATAATTCACTCCTTTTGATGAGTAGTCCATTGATTTTATGGAAATCATGTAGGGAAAGTATGGTGAGGGAAGTCTACTTCCCTTAAGTTTGATATATTTTCATACTTATTTTATATAAAAAAAATCCTATACAAAAAATTATTAAGTGTCCCACACTTAGATTGGTGGAAAGGTTTGTATTGTGATGAAATAATAATATAGAATGTCAAGAAGGTGTTCATATGGGTGTTCAACAACTTCTCACATAAATCCATGCATGTTCTTCTATCAAAAGTGCCTTGCAAAGTGTTTCTATGTTCCTCATAGATAGGTAGAAACAAAGAATTGTGCCCTTTCTACAACAACTAGAAGAGCAAGGAAGCCCCAAGTTCCCTTGATCATTTGAAATGAATATACAATATCAATTAATAATAATAGTAGTAATAATAATAACATTTTATCTTATGTAGTACACTAATTCTTAGTTGCATTATAGATCCATATTGGAGTGAAGGAAAATAATAAGATCTATATTTGGAGTGAAGGAAAATAACAAAAGAAAATAATAATAATAGTAATAATAATAACATTGTATCTTATGTTGGGTACACGAATTTTACTTGCATTATAGATCTATATTTGGAGTGAAGGAAAATAACAAGAAAATCTATATTTAGAGTGAAGGAAAATAACAAGAGAAAATAATAATAATAGTAATAATAATAGCATTGTATCTTATGTTGAGTACATGAATTCTTATTTGCATTATAGATCCATATTTGGAGTGAAGGAAAATAACAAGGTATCTATTATACTCTAAAAGGATCAAATCTCTCAAAGCACAAAATTACTTTTAGAGTCCAAAACTTGAGAGAATGTTTATATCTCAAAGAATTCGATACCTTCAATAAATAAACATTTAAAATATATATATAAAAATAAAAAAATTTAATACTTAAATCTCTTTTTTTAAATGATTGCAGTTACAACCTTAAAACAACTTTGATATTCAAATCTCTGTGTCATTTATGGCGGATGTGAAATTTTCATCAATATAATTCAAATTGACTGACAAAGTTATGAGAATGAAAAGACAACAATAAATATATATTCATTAAAACAACTTTGATATTCAAATCTCTGTGTCATTTATGGCGGATGTGAAATTTTCATCTTGATATAATTCAAATTGACTGACAAAGTTATGAGAATGAAAAGACAACAATAAATATATATTCATCTCTTATGTAGACAGGAGGTGCTCTTTAAATATAGCTCAAATTGACTGACAAAGTTATGAGAATGAAAAGACAATAATAAATATATATTCATCTCTTATGTAGACGGGAGGTGTTGTTTAATCAGGAAAGGAGTGGGCTACCTCGGGAGTAATCTTTCTTCCAGAATTATCTTTCCCGCATGTCTTAGGGTTTAAATTTCCGGTCAATTCAAAATCTTGATCGATTTTATTAACATCTGGATTGGTTTAAAATGGAGCAAACACCTAAAAAAAAGCCCTGAAATGCATGAAATTGTAATCCATGCTAAACACAAAATACCACTAAAAATCTGATTCGATTCAAGCCCATTTTTTTAACTGAAAAAAGTGTCTACCAAGTTAGCCGACTCCCGAGTTATCCTACTCCACCATGAAGGATTGCGGGCGATGCCCAAATCAATCCATAGACAATAGAGAATGAACAAACACATAACAATGGAAACAAGATCAACATGCTACGATGTACTGCCTCTTAAAAAAAAAAAAATTAGTGTTTGCAGGGATTATATAAATAATATTCATACATTTCATTAGTCATTATGAAATAACGCAGAACTGTGCTTTTCATGATCGACACTGGTTGATCAAAATCCCAATAATTATTGCAATATAGATATTCGTTCCCCCAGGTGACCCAGAAAAATCATCGGCATGAGCAACAACTCCTTTAAAACGATACAAAAATGTGATTGCAGGATGAAAATCTTCCTTTAATTCATGACAACCCGCCATGACATAATAAGAAGAAGGTAGAGTAGCAGGAGAGTGTAAAAATAAAATTAAAAATTTATTTTTTATAAAAACTACAACCAAAATATACTACATTTTTTTAAAAGTTTATTTTAATTTTAACTTATTAAATAAGGAAAGATTAAAAAATAATATAAATGTATTACTATTAGAAAAAATTCAAATCAAAATACATTTAAATATATATATATAAGATTTATTATATTTCCTTTTTAATTACTTCATTATTTTAAATATTACATTTTAAAGGATTTTCAGATTTTTCATCTTGATTTATGCAAATTTATTTATCTTGACTTGTGAGATAACCCTGATAAAAATTATAAATTGTGGGACAGGATGATTATGTTCAGCTTCTTTGAAAGGGGTATTGAACGTGTTGAAGTCTTGTTCGTGTGTCAAATCGGTGAGGCGCATGGTTTATACCTTTACTATTACCTATAGCTTTACTATTACACGATTCGAATCACATGTAACACAAGATGGCACTTGTGGGAAGTAGGCAGAGACTACTTTAGAATAGATTCCAACCCTTTGCAGCTGGGTGGCAGGCAGGCCTGGAATTTGACGTCCCACATGACGGTTTTTCGGTTTTTAGACGTATTTGACACTGGCTAATAAAATTTACACGTCATCACTGACTGGCATGAGAATTATCTACCTGTCAGTGTGACGTGTGACCGCCTTCAATGCCCGTCAAAAACTCTAGTGGGTATACGGGCTAGGTAGTAGGGCTAGCCTGCTAGGTAGTAGGGGTCACGAGTTGTGTAGGGTACGCATTGATAGCTTACACATGAAAGGGGTTCGAAATTTGGGACCTTGTGCCCGACCTGCCATTTAAACGGAAACCATAACCAGTACAAGAATCCATTTAAACCTTGCATGCTCTGAACTGGAGATGGAATGTTTCCCATGAGCCAAGAGTTAATGTTGAGAGCTGGAGTATTAAATCCATGCATTGGAGACTGGATCGGAGGAGACATGGCTTCGTAAGAGGATAGCCTCCTTAATGACCAAGATGAGTTGCTATTTGCTAACACGGTGTAGAAAATAAATTACTCAGTTGCCCGCACTTGCGTGTCAACTGGAGGCTGGAGCCTGTTTAAATGATTATTATAGTCCCCTGTTTAATTGATTATTCGAAATTTGGAGTCTAGAATCTAGATCCATCTTCGTCGTTCGGAGCCTGGAGCTTGGAGCGTTCGAGCTCCTCCTCTACGCAGTAATTTTGAGTGATATCTTTTATGATACCCTGCCTGATAGAATTTGACCTTCAAATTCTTTTTGGCCATCTGAGAATCACAATAGACTTCGTGACAGGAGGAGGAAAGGTCCCGACCTTGCCTGGTCCTGCGCCGGCGTACATGTTCCTGCAGCTCGGATGAGTATACCTGTTCATATTGCAGTGGCTATCAGCAGTTTATTGCTCTCATTAACAAAACATCCCCTTTTTCCCCGCTCTCCCGGAACCGGTACAGAAATAGGTGCTTTCTCCACATTGTTGACCTCAGTAACTGGAGGGTTTCTGGTCACAACATTTCTTTTGGTGAATCGTATCCAGCGGCCCGCCGCACAGGAAAATCGGTTTTCAACAACGCACTGATAGGAGTAAATGGACTTCTCGAATCTATGATCGCGTCACTGGTAACTTGGTAAGTTTTACTGTCTTTTCTTATTGTTTGTGGGCTTCCCCTTGTCCTTTTTTTAAGAGTGTCTAGGTGTTGGGGCGGCGTGGATGCGATGCTAGCAAGCTAATTGGTTTTTTACTGTCTTTTTAGTACTTTGTTGGCTTCCCCCTCCTTTTTTATTGTTAGTGAGTGCCTGAGGCGTGGTAGTGACTCTTAGAGGTCTGTTATTAGGCGATTGGGTACATCACTGCGTCCTACCTCCTGAGTCGCGACTCACGACTCTGTATCATATCATTGTTCAAACATTTAATGGCGATGTTCAAACATTTAATTTTTTATTGTTCATTTCTGCAATAATATCCAATCTACTAGATAATCTCCAGTCCCTTGCATTAGAGTCTGAACAGTCGATTGTGCCACTGCGTTTAGTTTGGATATCATGTTTTCTCATATCCTATCTTTCTGAAGGGCAATGTTCAAACATTTAATTTTTTTATCAAGTTTATTTCTGTAATAATATCCGGTCTACTGGATAATCTTCGGTCCCTTGCATTAGAGTCTGAACAGTCGATTGTACCACTGCGTTTAGTTTCGATATCCTGTTTTCTTATATCCTATGTGCCGAATTTCTTGTCATCTTGCATCGATGCTTCTGTCACAACTGGTGGTCTTAGATCCAAAACTATCTGCCCAAAAATTCTGATCCTTCTTCTGGCAAGATCATTTGTGTCAACGATAGATGGCCTCCTCCGACTCGTAGTCAGAGAATTGGTTCGCAACGACAAAACTTTTGAACTAGTGTTGCTCGTGTTGGGATTGCCCCTAGATCAGTCTCGAGTCGCGAGCACCCACATAAAACATTTGAAAATCAAAGACATTCGAAAAAAAATCGACACTTATAAATCTACATAAAACATAAAATGACAGATATGAAAAACAAACACCTGTCATCAAATTTGCACTTGACAGGTAATGTAAATTTAAAATTCCAGACTTGGTGGCAGGTGCTATTTGAATTTGACCGAATTCATTATCACATTACATATTATTGAAGTTACGGTATTTACAGTCAGACCATACACAATCCGTGTTCATTGCAACACGTGTACTCGCCCTAGCTGGAGCGTGCAACCATGATAGGCTAAAAGTTAATGCTATGTTTAATGCGTGACATCTTTCTCTGCAGTAGTGAATGAGTGGACAAGTTTTTTTGAATTTTATTTTTGCGTTTCATGATTTACTATATTTATATTTTTTTTAAGAATTAAATTATATGATATTTTTATGATAAAAAATTAATTTTCTCTTACTATGCTTGATTTGTAAAAATTTAATTTGAATAGTTTTGAAAAACTACAATCTTTTTTAAATATTATTAATAAAATGGAATTATTTAAATATTATTAAAAAAGAAAATATCAAAATTAGATCTGAATCATTTAAAAGTGAAGAGACAAATTCTGGCGAAAAAGAAATTAATTTGTCATAGTCCGAGCGAAATATACCTGCAACTTACATTGCAAAACAGAATGAATTATAGGTTTCAGAAATATAGAGCCTCACGGAATTGTAGTGATCCTACAGCCCCATGTCCGTTGAATTAGAGTACCGCGACACACTTGGCGGAGAAAGTAGCGATTGAGTACAGGTTAATTGGCAGAAGCGACGGGTTTCCGGAGCACTGGCAGCGTCCATCCGTGCTCTCACCACCATGAGTTGCACGCTATGTTAAATTTTTCTTTGAAAAGTAAGCAACTAGTAAAATATTTTTTTACTCTTATGACATATCATTCATCTATTTGTATTTGTATTCAACAGAGATGAAGGATGGAGGTTTTGTTCTTCCCCATTAATTCAAAGTTTCGAAATATCCGAAGGCTGCAATAACATTATCAATTTATTGACCAATAAAAAAATTAAAAAATAGCATTTTTGTTATATTAAAAAATATTTTTTTTTACTTGTTATGTTCAACATTAAAATTGATATAAATTTTTCAAGTAAACACAAAACTAATATAAAAATCAATGCTAACTCATTGCTATATCCTAACTTCGACAGTACAATAACAGTTATGCAGTGTAATCCTTTGCAATTTTCAATATCCACTGCTGGAAATATTCCGGTGCGTAACTCTACTGCTTTACCCAGTGTTTGCAATAATAGACAGAACAGTACGCCTGCAAGCAGGTGACTATCAAAAGTATCGCTGCAGCTACCAGCGAGAGAAATTTCCACGAGCCAAATATACAGTGATTCACAAACTGCACCACGACAACTTTCGATTTTCTACTATAATATCCATTTAAATCTTTCATAATTTTGTCTAAATATCCAACATTTATGAGACTAGCGCACTTACCCAAGCTGTTCCATCGGCTCGCAACTTCTCCGTCACTTTGGAGATGGTTACAAATAATTCCGAGCTCTCTCAACAATTTCACATCTTCTCTTCCGTTGATTATACCGTTCATGAAATCTGCATATCGCCTGAAAACAAACGCACCACGCGCTGCAGAAGCTTCGAATGCAACCAGATTTCTCAGGATTACCTCTGTGTTGGTGTCGAACTTTATTTTGGGGAGGTAAAGAGTGGCAGTTTTCTTGTCAAATTGTATTGTGGTGAGATCGCCATCAGTAGGAGAGAATTTGACTCCTGCATGGTACAAATCGACCACAGATGGAATATCCAGTTCGTCTCTTAAGGGCTGTATGAACTCAGAGGATGATTCTTCCACAATTTTTCTTGCACTTTTATTGAATAGAGGAGCCAAGAGTCTCTTAAACACACTCAGAGCAAGAAGTAAGGCTAACTTCATCAGAAATTGCACAGGCCTGCAGTTCAGCCCTCGCCGAACCCAGTCCGTGGGAAGTCGAACGAGACCAACGTTAATACAGGTGAGAACTTTCCACAGCAAACTGCAGGCTTGTGTAACGGTTGACATGTCCACTGGCTCAAACGCATCGTTTTCTTCCTCATTTGGAATTGTAGTAACTCCGCTGAATACGGAGCATCGTTTTCTTCCTCAAATTGAATTGGCTTTTGATTGATGGAAAGAGTACAGCACCTCCAGCAGGTGACGTCTCTCGTCTATAAGGAGATTTGAATTCTGGGGCAACTTGAAGGCGAAAGGCGATAATTGTTGGCACACCAGCCTCAGCAGGATAGAGAGTCTCTCCTCTGCCTTGGCTTTAGAACCCAACTGCAACTTCAAAAGCGTTTTCATTAGAAATAGCGGCAATTGATTTTCGAGCATCATCAAATCTCTCAAAATGGAGTTGTCGTCGGCACCAGTGCCAGTCGGATGAAAGACTGTCCCCAACTGCTGGTCGTCGGCATGGGAGCTTTGGTCAGCGTGTCTGACATAAAACTGCAGACACTCGAGAAGGAAGACGGCGTCTAGGGCCAGGATCCACGCCAAGGTTTCTTCCTTATAATCGATGAACTTGTGATAGCAGCTCCGGATTTGCCAGTCGTATTTTTTAAACTCCTCTACAACAACAGACTGAAACTTGCCTGGTCCTTTAATTCTTTTGTGAAATCTGTAAGCAGCTGCCAATTTGTAGCGCTCCATATCATAGATTTCAGATCTCCAGTGGTGATAGGGGCCAATGGAAACCGACTGCGGAATGTATGCTTCCGGCTTGTCTGCCATTAACTCTTTGGGCACATTAAACACCGACGCACACCATTCTTTCACCTTTTGCTTTTCCTTCTTCTTCTAGTACATCAAGACATTCCTTAACTTGAGTAACCCAGCTATCTTCATTCATCTTCACTTGAACGGCTTTAGTGTTGCATTCCATGTTTTCAGGTAGGAGAAAAGGAGCCACACAACAAAATAGTTAAGAAAAGTTCGAAATATATCAGGAGAGTTTAGAGGCGGTTCAGCATGACATGGAATTCAATTGGTATTTTCAACAAATAAAAATAATTATGAATTCTACAGTCTCTTTCAAAACTACAATATTATCTTCACTTCTTTGGCGATACATAGAATATACGCTAACATTATATTCCCATTTCCTTAGGCAATTTGATATTTTTGGATCTATATGTACACGTACAGCAGTCACGATAGTTAAGTTGGTGGTCGCAACTTGTGCCAGGCTAACATTATCTTTTTATTTTACAAATATCATTTATTTCAAATGAGTGTATAAGAATTTTTTTGTTTATGAGATAAGAAATCTTCTTTGATTTAATTACTAAAATCTACTAACATATACATACCCTATTCCTATGTAAATTTGAACTTGTGATTTTTTAAGAGGAAATACATGTTAACCATTAAGCTCTATATATATATAGAAAATAAAAGTAAGAAAGTTATCAATGTTCTATGTGTTGTTCATTATGAGAAGATATTTTAGAGTGAAAAACTTGAAGAAATGTTTACCCTTTAAAAGATTCAATCTCCTTCAACTTATGATAGATCTCAAATTAAGATGGATATACAATGGTATTTTACAAATTTTCACTAGGGAGAGAATGGGTTTTTAGAAAAAAAAAATTGAAATAAAAAATATATCTTAAAAATATTTCTTAAAACACTAATTATATTATCAACATCAAAATTAGAAAAATAATAAAATAAAATAAAAATGATATGTGAATTATAAGAGTAAATAGTTTTAAGATTAAAAAAGTTCTTCAAATCAACAAAATTCAAAAAGCTAGATGTGTAATTTCTTCCATGCTTAACATAGAGTTGACACTTGGTATGTTAAAAAAACATTAGTAACAAAAAATATTTTAATGTCCACCTTAAATAACATAATTTTATATAAACTTTATATATAGAGAGAAAGATCAAGTAATTGGAAGTAAGAAAAATTGTAATACATCCATAACCACTTTCTAATTTCCAATATGAGGGAGTTGTGTAATTATTTCATTACTTAATATGAAGTTGACAAGTGACATTTAAAAAAAATTAAGAACTTGAGGAAAGATTTACACTTCAAAAGATTCAATCCCATCAACATGATACATAAGTTAAGATGAATATACAATGATATTTTACAATTTATTTGGTGGACAGAATGGGTTTGTAGAAAAAAATAAAAATAAAAAATATATCTTAAAAATAATTCTCAAAATACAAATTGTATTATCAACATCAAAATTAGAAAAATACTAAAATTTAAAAAAATTCAAAATGATATGTGAATTATAAGAGTAAATAGTTTTAAGATTAAAAATGTTCTTCAAATAAACAAAATTCAAAAAGGGAGATGTGCAATTCCTTCCATTCTTAACATAGAGTTGACACTTGGCATTTAAAAAAAATATTAATAACAAAAAATATTTCAATGTCCACCTTAAATAACATAATTTTATATGAACTTTATATAGGGAGAGAAATATCAAGTAATTGAAAGTAAAAAAAAAAAATATTCCATACATAGCCACTTTCTACTTTCCAGTAAGAGGGAGATGTGTAATTATTTTAGTGTTTAGTATAAAGTTGACACATTGCATTTAAAAAAAATATTAATAACAAAAAAAAAATCAACCGTGAATTATAAATAAAATATTTCAATGTCCACCTTAAATAACATGATTTAATATGAACTTTATAGAGAAAGAAAGATCAAATAATTGAAAGTAAAAAATTATTATTTCATCCATAATCATTTTCTACTTTCTAAGCATACTTAGTAGAATGAATTACATATCTCCTTCATACTAGAAAGTAAAAAGTGGGTATGGATGGAATAAGAATTTCTTTACTTTCAATTAATTGATGGTTCTCTCTATATAAAGTTCATATTAAATTATGTTATTTAAAGTGGACATTGAAATATTTTATGTATGGTCAATATTGAAATATGTCACTTGTCAACCCCATGTTGAGCAAGTGGGTGATGGAATGCACTCTTGACTTACCTTGTGTGTTGCTTGAGGGACCTCATGGAAATGAAAGTTATAGTGGAAGTTGTTAGCATGCCTTATAGTGGTAGCAATCGGATAAGATGACCCCATAACAAATAACATGACCTAGTAACAGTAGGATAATATGATCTGATGTCACACTAGTAAGTACCCCAACTTTTACTATTAATAAATACCTAGAATTACTTTGGATAAGACTATATAAAATTACTTTAGATAGGGACTAAATAAAATCACTTTGAATTCGTTATTTTTTACTCTTCTATGTTTTTCATTATTTTTCATTCATTTTAGCAAACATGGGAACTAGATGGTAAAGAAGGTATAGGCTCTCCATTATTTTAAATGAATAAATAATCCTCCAATAACATTATACCTTATTGGAGAATATACATTTTCTTTAATATATTTAAAGAAATACACATTGTATATGTAAATGTCCAATAAATTTAGTTTTCATATAAAGGGAAAATAGTGTGACCCATACATAATATCTTCCACTCCCTATCTTGACTATCCAAAATTGGTTATAACTTTTTTAAATTATTTATCTAGACTGATAGGGTTACCCTTAAATTATGTCTCTTTGATTTGAGTCTTCGTTCTCTCTTCTTATACTATCGTAATTTACTATAAATCTATAGCGAGGATGAATCACTAATCTTTTTAAATTAGCCCAAGCCCCTTTAATACCAAGATGAGTACCTACCAAGTAGTTCTCTAGGTTTATGTGCGTGCATCTTTCTATCAATGAATAAAAAAAGTCAGTTTTCCTTCATTGTTTTAAAATTGTGAGGCATGTTCTTAATGAAAAAAAGGCACATTCTAGATTAGTGCATCGGATTGTGATGAGGACGAAGGAGGTTTCCATCATTTCAATTGATTGTTTATAGTAGCGATAGAAATATTTTATTCATTATTTCTTCGAATTTGAGGTAGGTTTATCTATCCAATTGTTATGTTTAAACTTCTTAAATTACAAAAACTAAGAAATCAAATAAAAAATGTTTTATTCTTGCTAAATTATATTTTATAAAATATATTTTTATGGAACTTGTACATGAACAAAACATAAATCTAACATCACGAGCTAAAAAAATTCCTAACTCTAAACCTCAAACACTAGGTGGAGATGCAAACATTGACAAAGAAAATCTCATTGAAGTACTAAGAAACCTAATTAGCTTTATTAGAAACAACAAAGCACCATAGTGCCTTTCCCTCATTACATCCTTTGAGACTATTATATCTTCCATTACCCATTCCCAAGGGAAAATATATTTTTGAATACATGGCTAAGAAGTATGAATACTATAGGATCTGACTAGATAGCAACGAGGTGAGAGATTTCCAAATTTCAAAACAAGAACTCATGACCTTGTTTAGTGACCCTAGAATTGACCAACACCCTTTTGTGATGAAGAAATGAATTTTCTTGGACTAGTACACATAATTTTTTTTTATAAATGACTAGATGGATAGGTCATTTATGGTTTTTAACAAACCTCTCTACACTAATAGGGAGGTACCATTGTATTTTCTCAAAAAATTGTGGGTGAGAATCATTTTAGGTATCCATGTCAACAATTTTGACATTGGTTAATTATATGGAGTGGGCCATGTGTCTGTTCAAGATTGAAAAAATGTAAGAATGATCCATTAAGAGGCCCATTCCATGCTAGTTGGACACCTAAGGCCCCTACCCAATATCCTAGGATTTCAAACAAGAATCATGAAAACCAAACATCAACCACAATTTTCTTCAACATAGCACATTGGTTGCTTTGTACTATCTAAAGGGATTTTCAGACAATGTGTAACTTGGCTTGTTATGTGTTAATAGGTCTCTTTTGTACATAATAAGGTTAGTATAAA
>JASDQU011103014.1:7139-17640 GCA_032191745.1 Picea mariana
GTTGAAGATTTGGTACTTATCACTTCTTTTGTTGTCTTGTTTGAGCTTGCAACCTTTTCCAAATTGTGAGATTGTTTCTCCTTGTTTTTCTTGGTTTGGTTTGAATATTGCGAAGTTTTTGGTTATCTAACTGATTGAAAAGGTCTGCAAAGGTTTGTTGGTCTTAATTTTCTTTACAAATATTTCCTTTTTGAATGATTTGAGACTTTATGCTTACCACAACCTAGCTTGGATTGCTTTTTCTTGCTTCTTGTTTTGTCAAGAAATTTTAGTGATTCGTCTTTCTCCCTATCGGTTTTTGGATTCTTCTCTGAAATTTCTTATTTCCTTGAGTGCTTTTCAATTATCGAGTCCTTGATTGAGTGCGTTATCTTCATTCAGTTCTCGTTATCCTGTGAGTGCATGCTTTGTTTGAAATCTTTTTTTTTTCATGTCTTTTGTATCCGCATTCAACTCTTCCATTTTGATTGAAAGTAAAGGAGTGTTAAAGGATTTTCATTTGTTGTGTTTATGTATTAGAATCAAACAAAGAAAGATAGTTGCATTCTTTTTGTTGGGTAGTGTAGATAACTAGGTTGCATTTATCAAATTGCGTTTGGGAATTGGGTGTTTTTGTTGAAGAAAATTGAACCTCTTCTCCATCCYGTATGTAGGATTCAATGAAGAAAAAGATTTTCATCTCATTTTTCTGCATTCTTTTGGAGTCGAGTCTACAACATCATTAGTTTCACTTTCACACCCTTGAGTAAACAACAACCTTAAAATAAAGCGCTTATAAAAATTGATGAGACATTTTTATATTTTCTGGTAGTGAACCTACATTAGCTTAAGGTGTAGGGATTTGGGATAGGTTGAAAGGATAACTTTCCAAAGCCATCAGAAAAACATAGAATCTTGTGTTAGGGAGCGGTAAATCCAATTGTTCATATAAGCATAGCTGGGATCCCCCTCTCACACAAGGGTTACGCACGAGGTCACGTTCGAGAGAGCAATGAAGATTATCCCTCCAAGGCTTAACCGTTCGTAGTAGTTAGATCGTATTTTGGGGGTTCTTCTTTAGGTCCAATTGTCTTCATTTGGTCTAGGTGCTTCGTGAATTCCAAATCCGTTCGGGTCCTCTGGAGTTCTACTGTTCCACTTGTCCTCAGTTCTCTTGAAGGATTTCAGACTTGATATCCTGCCCATACGTTCAGACTTGAATGTCGACTGTACCCACATAGAGGATGAATGCGAGTTGGTGACCTTAGTAGACATAATATTTAGGGTCCTTACACGAGGTGACGGTGAAGGGAATTCTTTGTTGTACCTGGAACAAACATTGGTCAAACTCACTCAGGCTCCTTGGAGGGTAAATCCACGTTTATTGTGTGGAATCTTGCACTAAGGCGTAAGTCTGTTAAGCAGGCCACCAACATAGATAATCCACTCGCTCTATCCCAACCCCTTCCTATATTGATCTCACGATGTTGGATTTCATCACCAACTAGTGGTTTCATTATGGGAAGGTTTGTTTGATTGTTTGCTTCTCAAATTTGTAGTGTGTGCTATTTGTTTTCCTTAGTGGACCTTAGGTCGAGTCAATGTCAATGGTGTCAACTCTTGGGAGTAAAAATGGAGGAACCCCTTTTCCCGAGGAACCTTTCACCTTTCCTTCTTTCAGAAACATTGATCCTTTGTGCATTGCCACACCGAGTCTTCCGGGTCTCACGATCGGATTACCGGTTTGGTTGTTCCCCACTCCACTGATATCAAATATTCCCAGTGCTTCAATTGCACCTAGTGCTTCAATTGTAAGCACACCACCCACACATCAAACTCATGTCGACCTTTCTTCTTCTTCACCCATCAGGTCTCCTTCCCTTTCTCCTTCTTCGCCTAGTGAAATCTCTAAAGTGAATAGCCAAGTTGATAATAAGAAGAAGAAACATAAAGAGAAGAAGAAGAAGAACCAGAAAGGGACCAAGCCTCCAACCACATCAGATCATGTTGGATCCAAGCAACCAACTACTATTAATTGTACTGGGGGTGTTGATAAAGTCGACAAGTCTAAAACAAAGAATCCTAAACCAAAATTTCTTTGCAGGTTTTGTAAGGGTAGCCATTTTTTGAGGGATTTCCCTGGTCTCCCCAAGGTCTTAGAAATGTGGTCTTCCACGTCATAATCCCCTGTGGGACATGCTAGTGACACCCCATCGGTTAGTGAAATTAAGGTTGGTAAGAAGAATAGAACTACCAAATTTCCTTGCTTGTTATGTGAAGGTGATCATTACTCTCACCTTTGCCCTTGTATGGATGAGGCTTCTTATTTTTTGGAAAAGATTCAACTTCCAACTGGTTATCATAATATTTCTCCCAAACTGTCATTAGTTGATGGACTGGTCAATCCGGTTCCATCCCCGGTCAGTTCGGTTGATCAGGTGGTCAATCTGGTTTCATACTCGGTTGAACCACAAACCCAAGTAGTTGATCAAGTTCCATCATCGATCAACCCCACTCTTCATTTGAAAAGTGAAACCCGAGTGACATATCCAATTCCATCATCGGTCACTCCCACTCTTCATCTGAAGAGTGTCAAAGTGGTCGATCCGTTTCCATCACTGATCAATCCCACTCCTCATTCAAAGAGTGAGGATGTCACTCAGGTCTACCTCATTAATACTAATTCACCTAGACAAGGGGGCACTCCGGCCGTCCTGATGGCACCCCCTTCAAGCAATCAAGTGATTTCTATTAATTGGAATCATTTGATAGAACCTCGTCTTCCCTCTTATGTGCCTTTCCAAATCACCGTGCAGGTTTGTGATATAAATATTCCTAACACTGTAATAGATGAAGGTTCTTCTATTAGCATATTATTCGTGAATGCTTGGAAAGAATTTGTTTCCCCACATCTTGCGCCCATGACTCAGAATCTATTGAACTTTGACAGAAGAGTTAGTCAACCTTTAGGGTCCCTTCCTCAATTTCCAGTTACTTTGGGGGAAAATCGGTCTACGTCGATGTGATGGTATTTCATGACCCCTTGGACTTTAACCTACTCCTCGAGTGAGACTATGTCTACGTTATGAGAGATTTTGTGTCCACTCTCTTTTGAGTGATTTGTTTCCCTCACAACGGAAAAATAGTAACGATCGACCAGCTTTCATTCATTGACCCTCATCTAATGGTCAACCATGCACCTTCCCTGAATGGTTCGTACATGCCAGCAATGTTCGCCCCACCGCAGGTCAATTATGTAACGACCTGCCCCATGTGTTCAAGCCTGCACGAGAGGGAATCTTTCCCTTCTCCTGACTTAGATCCGGTAGTTGACATGGTCATATCTTCGATAGGGATATTAGAGCCATATCTTCCTACCCTTATCGAGGTCGTCGACATGTTTTCCTTCCAGAGTGTTTTTCTTCCATCTAATGAAGATCTCCTAGAATCCATGGCTGAAGTTTGTACCTTGACATGTTTTCCTTCCAGAGCATTATCCTCTTGGAAGCCATGATAAAGGAGAGGTCACGAGCATAGTTTTCCTCTATGTAGCAAGCTCGTTAAAAAATGAAATAGAAATATGAGGCTTGAACCCGGAGCCATGAACATAGTTTTGCTTCTCCATGACAAGCTCATTAAAAAATGAAATAGAGGTCCTAAGCATATTTCTTTTCCTTTGTCAAGCTCGTTAAAAAATGAAACAATCACCTCTCCTGTTGAGTCAAGTCTTTCACTAGATCTTGTATATATCGAGTCGAGTATTTAGCTATATCTCTTAGATGTCGAGTCGAGTCTTTCATTAGGTCTCACATTTTAACCTTCATTTCATCCGTCCTTATCCTTTTTCTCCATCCAATACACAAATTGGTAACAACCTCAAATTCGACGAATGAAATGAAGCTTGGGGGGGCATGTCTCCAACATTTGATTATCATTTTGGAGTTAAGCCGCTAGCTTTTAAAGCTAGGGGTAGAGTACCAACCATCCATGGGTATCCCTACCTTTGGAAATTACATTGGGAATTTAAAAGCATAAGTTTAATTTTGTTTCAAGCTTGTGTAAAAATGAAACCAATACCGAGCTTAGTCTTTGTTATTTCTCGTGCTCGTAAATACATGAGAATGTAACCAAGTATACTCTTATCACTTTTTTGGACTTGTAAAGTTTATACGAAAAAGGAACCCCCTGGAGTCTCCTTTAAGCTCTTTTCAGACTCTCTAAACATGAAAGTATTGTCGAGTGATCTTGCTTCCTTTCACACTAGTTAAAATATTTGAAAGGGTGCCTTTCGAGTGGTAGTTTATCGCTTTTTCGGCCTCGCGAGACTAAAATTACGAAAAAGGACAACCTTGGAGTTGCCTTTAATTTCTTTTCAAACTCTCTAAAAATAAAAAACCACTGAGTTTTCCTTTTCTTGACTCGCCAAAATACACATTGAAGGGCTCATATGGGAACAAACCCTTACTTCTTCCAATTCGTTAAACAAAAGAAGAGGAACTTACTTAAGGTGAGTTATATTGAGCATGTGTTAGCCTTCTCAAGCTCATTAAATTAAAAATAGGTACTCATCTATCTGGATGGGGGAAAAATTGAATGAAGTGGGTCAAGTTTTTGAGAATCCTTTATGGCAGCTTTTTTTGCCCTGGAACATGGCACATATTTGCGTCTCGTCATACAATTGGCTAATATGCTTGTCTCTAATTCATACCAATTCCATGTGTCACCATACTTTTTCGTCCAGTCGAAGAGTGCTCTTATTTCTATCACATTATATTATTGGTACTCATTGAGTCAATGCTACCAAGTTAGTTTCCGTTCCTTATCATGTTCAAGGGAAGTTTCACTTCAAACCATTCGTCTGCAGTATTTTTAGTTTCTATTTCCTATGTCAGTCCATACTCTTTCGATTCACCATCTTACATGACTTTCCTATGTTAGTTTCGTGTCGATGATGGGGGATACATCAAGGCCCTCCTTCGATGAGTATTTTCCTGTCGAATTCAACACATAATCCGGGAATTATACTTAGAAACCAGTTAGTACCTTGGAACCTACATGCCTCCTCGCTTCCGACAATAGGTTTACATCATTGACCTCTGATCGGATGATTCCATGAATGTTCGACTTCATCTCATTTATTCACATTTTTTGGATTGTACTAGGGTACCTTGGGAGTCATTGACATCATTGGTGATTTCCCTCGCACTTGTTAACAGTTTACCTCAATGATCGGTAATCAAGTGGTTTCTACCATGTTCGACATCAAAACATCTATTCACATGGATAGATTCGTACCACATCAGGATTGGGACGAAGACCCTGGGTTGAGAGTTCTCCCTGTTATTTTCTTTTCCTAGGTTTCAAAGGAGATCATTTGAGCATACTGATATATATATTGTCACATAGATCCACATTGTATTGGTTTGTGGCTATGTTTTATCATCTCGTGGCTCCACTGTGTATTTTTCGTGGCTACGATCAGTTCAGGTCATAGAAGTATGGATCCACATTGTATCTTTGGTGGCTATATCCTTATTCAATACTGTTCATGGATCCGTAGTGTATTGGTTGAGGATCGTGTTTTGAGTCACCTCGTATTCCGAGCATAGGTATGCCTGCCTAAAAAATGGAACATATATTAATATTGTTTGATGGTTGTTTGCAACTTCTTCTAGGTTCTCCGACTCCACACCCTTAGATTGAAGAACTGTAAAGTGTTTCGGCCATAATTTTCTCTTATGACCTCACACTTTAGGGTCCAATCTGTTACACATCAAAATTGCACACTTAAGTATCTCACCCTAAGTGTCGCAAGTGTCGTATGCACCTTGGTAAGTGTCGCAAGTGTTGTCAAGTGTCGTATGCACCTTACTAAGTGTCACATGCACTTTTATATGTGTTTCTATGTGTTTTAGCCCCTTAAAACCATCAAAGAACATTTTCCATAATTCCTAAGTCATATTGGAGGAGGAAACCCATCATTTCAAGGCCATAAACACACTTTTTACTTGAAAAATTGACCTTTTTGGGGGCAATTTTTAAGGGTAGCGCCCCCCTGGCCATGCTGAGGGAGTGATACAACGCCCCCCTTAACTTATGTAGGGAGCATTGATCTAGGATCAACGCCCTGTCTCTAACTAGAGGGGAGCATTGACTTTGGTTAGAGGAAAGTTTAGAGAATCCCGCCTCTTTTTTAGGGCCAACTCTTGGAGATGAGGTTGGTTTGAATCGAATACTATCCTATGGTATTATCATAGGATTAGATCCTAACCTAAAGGAGTTATATCCTCAACCAATCCCCAAATATAATCATGGTGGTTGAGCCTCCCAAGCTTATAAAAGGAGGCCTTTTCAAGAAAAAAAGGAGATTTTGGAAGGTATCAAACTGTTGATTATGATAAAGGCAGATTTGAGGTATCAAACTTATGATCTTGAGTGAAATATTTTGGATATCAAACCTATGATCTTGGAGCATTGTGAAAGGGTTGGATGAGGAGGACTTGGAGAGGTTGTTGCAACTGCATCTACAAATTGTAAGTGCCTTGTAATGTTCTCATTAATATATGTTTGGCCTATTTCCTTCAAGTTGGTGTATGGTTGCGTATACTTGTCTATTATTGATAAATTTAGTTTAAACTAATCTTGGTAGAGTAGGAAGTTTGTGTTGTCTTCCTTGTCTATTGGATTTCAAATATCATTAAGGAGCTTGAAGATCAAGTTCAACATGGATTAAGCGAGGACAAGCTTCAGAAAACAGTACATCATACTTTCTTCATCTTTTCCTTTTGACTAGTTTAACTTCATTTAAAGGAATGTTAGTGTCCAATGTTAGCATCTTTTTGTCTTCGTAATAGGGGTCTAGGATTCAAGAGCATATTCACCTGTCCCTAGAGGAATTTTCCTACAACAGGGATACGCTTTTGAGATGGTCCCAAAATACATTTAGGGTAGAATGACCATGGGGCCAAATGACAAATGTGTCATCCACAAATTGAAACCAAAATTTAGGGTTGAGATGATAGCTGCTAAGGGCTAAAGCTTCAAATTTATCCATGAAGATGTTGATTACTACAAGGGATAATGGTGATTCCATTGTGGTGACTTGTGTATGTTCATAGAGTTTACCTTTAAAAATAAAGAAGTTGGAGGTTAGTTATTACTTAATTAAGTTTAAATTTTTAGAGTTAATATATTTAAAATGATGTCCAAGGCTTTGGGGACTGAGATTTTGGTTACAAGGGAAATTATCTAAAAACTTACTAAAAGATATTTAGGTCATTACGATAGAAATGTTTGATTTTATGGATAAAGTTAGCATAGACTTTTATACATGATGGGGTTTCGCTTATAAAAGGTTGAATAATTTTTAATAAGAATTTTTCTAGGGCATAGGTTGGGGTACCAATGGTACTTACAATAAGTTAAAAGGGGATATCTCTTATGGATTTTAGGTTGCCCATAACTTTTGGGAATTTGAGGGTTTTTTGGAATTATGTACTTTTTGATGATGAGATCTATGGATGAGGAATAGATGGTTTTAGTCACTAGGTTAGTAATTTAGTTAAGATGATTCTTGGATAGAAGTTTATATGAGAAAGTACAAAGAAGATCAAGAAATTTGGTTTCATAATCAAAAGCATTGGTGACCATAAAAACATCCCTTTATCAACTTTGAGAATAAAAATGTTAGGATTATCATTCAAGAGTTTAAGGGCTTGAAATTCACCTTTAGGTAGGTTAGGAGAAGGGAATTTATCCAAACAAAGTATTCATATGTAATATTTCCCAAGTTCTTCAACTTCATGGATCAAGACTTTAGAAGTGATGGATTGAATAAAACATAGAATTTCTTCAATTTAGAAGTGATTTAGAAGTGATGGATTGAATAGAGCATAGAATTTCTTCGATTGAAATGAATCAAGGAACAATGGAATAATTAAAACCTTTTTGAAAAATACTAATAACTTGGTTGTCTAAATCCATAGAGGATAAATTAATAATTTTGAAAGCAACAAAAGAGAAAGAGGTAGAACTAGAAGAAAGAAGAGAAAGAGGAGATGCAATTGGGGTATAGGAATTAGGATTTTTTTCTCATAGGAAAGAACGAGATTATGACCAAGTAATTACCAAGTGATTCAGAGGATTTAAATTATTATTGGAAAGATTCAAAAAAATGAAAGACGAAAGAATAGGAGAATGAAGTGTCCAATTGATATATCGAGAAAGTGAAACACGGGCACATGATATACTTTAAAAAAGAATTATAACTATGCCGAATTGGAAAAACTACATTCTCAAATATTCTTAGCCTCTTTAACCATGATTATAGATAGCTTAATACTTCGAATATAATACATGATCACATTAAAGTTACCCTATGTATGTTTTAGCATATCAAAAGTCACCAACATAGGCCTTCCTAAGTGTAGAAAGCCATCCTAAATATTAGCATTTTGTTGGCGCCTTTCTAAATTTACTTAATTAATGAGAAATACGTAATTAATGAAAAATAATTATGTAGAGTTAAAATTGTAAAGTTTTTGAAGCATATGTTAAGTTTTCTTTAATTTCACTATTGTATAAAATTAATATTTATGATTTTTATAATGAATCTAGTTTTTAAATTAATTAAAAAATATTTTAAAATTCATTCAAGTGAATTCATAAAATTTGTGATTTAAAAGAAGTTGGAAATAAAAAACATAAGTGAATTCATAAAATTTGTGATTTAAAAGAAGTTGGAAATGAAAAACATAAGTGAATTCATAAAATTTGTGATTTAAAAGAAGTTGGAAATGAAAAACATAAAATTTGTGATTTAAAAGAAGTTGGAAATGAAAAACATTATTTAAGATCAATGAAATATAACATTTATGATATAAAGAAAGTTGAAATATAACAATATTTACTTTTAGTATACTTTATCTTTAATAATATAAAATGTAGCTTTAACAAGTTTTAAAACTTAATTACTTTTTAAAAATTTAGATTTACAAAATTCATAATAATTTAGGTACTTTCACCATGTTGATTATAAAAATGATATTCTAAATCGTATTTAGTATTTTTTTTACAAAACTTAGAGGACGATAAACACCATCAATATCACTACTGGGTTGTGATTTAGTGGTCGGCATAAGGTGTCACACTGTAAGTAGCCTAAGTTCAAACTCGAACAAACATAGAGCCCTTGTCTCTATGTGTGAGGTAATGCATTTGACATTTCAAAGTTGGTTTCCCTCTATTATCAAAGGGGCTTAACACATGTCCAACAAGTTGAATTGATATAAATGGATGATAATAAGACACTTTATTCTTTTGGAGTTCATGCTAAAATATTAGTCATCAATTAAATTTTATTTTGAGCCTTTCTAGTATCAAATTATGTATTTAGTGGTTTGTACATCTAAGAATGCAATGGAAAATGTATACTTGCATTGGTTTTTGTGTATTGATATATAATAAACTCAATGTGAGGAAAGAAGAGATGATTTTATGGTCATAGAAGCTATTTGAAGATGTCACAAAATATCTTTTAATAAAGAAAACATTTTCAAAATATTTGATGATAAATTTCAATACCCTATTTAATAGAAATGGTGTTATGAAATGCAACAAGTTTCCAACTAAGTGTTGGCTCAATTGTTAAGTTAAAGAAATGTTTAATTGTCCTTTTAGGTTTTAGTTTTTTTTGTGGTCAATGTTATTTATATAATAAGTGTTAATTTAAATCTTCAATTATTTTTATACCTAGTATTGCAATGGAAAATGCATATTTGCATCGACTCACGATTTGTGATATAACAAATGTGATGTAATGAAAGAACTTTCAACAAAATAAACAACTTCATAGTTTTTAACGTTGTAGTCTAAATGTTCTACAAATTTGTTCTTTTCTGGCTACTCAAAATAATGTGAAGGGATATTGGTTATTTTAGCTTGAAATATGTCAAGAATAATTTTGGATTGATGGAATTGTAAATATCAAATGTTAACATTGCACAATCTAGTTGCAATGGGGGCATTCAAAGGTGTTAAATCTATTTTTGGATTAAAAACAACAATTTTATCAATCCAAAATTGCAATTTTTGTAAATATTCCATGGTTGGATTCCGATGATGACAAACTAGAAAAATTTGAATTCTTAGAACTTTTTTTGTAGGTAAGATATTATATTCATGTATTAAAAATATGTACATGAATGTCTTCTAGCAAGCTAGGTCCAAAAAGAATACTAGGCATCCATCCAATCCATAAACAACATAGGGTCTTCCCATGTAGGGAAAACAGACCAAATATCCATGATAATCACAAAAACTAAGCCTGTCTATATCAGCAAAGATAAAAACAAACTGAATTACCTGCTATCTAGATAAAAAAAAAACAAATACATATAAAATTCTGAGAAAAAGAAGTCTCAGACAACTCTTGTCCACATGAACCATAATATAAATTAACCATAAACATAATTAACCATTTGATATTGGCACTTGGGGGGTGCTCGACCCGTCATCCTCCATG
>JASDQU011103014.1:17730-30471 GCA_032191745.1 Picea mariana
AGAAAGGTACCCCCATGACATGATACCAACAATTGAACCATTTCCACGAGTCAAGTATTCATCTCCTCCAGAGACTCCATCCCGTACTTGAGCTAGCAGAAATCCTCATCCTTGGAGAGCATGCCTAGAGATACCATTATTTTTGTATGCGAGTATAGCTCAATGGTTTTGAAAAATTTGGAATTCCTAGTCCTGCTGCAACCCAGGTTTGGAATAAAGTCACCCATTTGAGCCTCAACCTCTGCATCTTCCTTATAATCTCTTACCAACCAAATTTCCTTTTCCAAGGAAGACATAGTGTCCTTATCCTCTTCCGGGACAACCCTCTAATAAAAGTTCATTGCATCAATTACAGCTGAAGTCATTTGAGAAGGGTGTGTTGAGGAGCAATGCACACATATTCCTTGAGACGCCATGACAACATAGAGCATGGGGGTATAATTGAACCTAAACCACTCAGGATCCAAGCCACTGTTAGCTAATAAAGTCACCCGGATATCAAGATCACAACAAAGATCAGGAGCAGTGAGAACCCATTGTTGATGATTGCAACGTTGTGTGACATTCTCTAAGATACGTTCTCCTCCGTGAATGACTTGAGTCGACCTGTGAGAGAGCCTAGTGTTGGGCATGCTCATGTGATAGGGTGTATCATTCTCCTATGGACTGAGTTGAGTCGTGCCCCAGTGTTGGGTGTACCCATGTGATGGGTGTATCGTTCTCCTCTGTGTGAGAATTGAGTCGATGTGGTCTCTTGCCTTTGTACTTCTGTGGACTTAGTTGATTCAGGTTTGAGATGGTACTCCAGATGATTCTCCTGTGGACTCAGTTGAGATAGAGATCTGTTGAGTATGACGTCCCTGTGGATGAGAACAGGTGGACGTGTCCCTAGTGGATGAGCACTAGTGGACGTGTGGATCCCTTGATATATTGTCTAAGTGTAAGATTTACTTGTAACCCTAATTATGATGTAAAGGGTACAAGTCGGCCCCACCATATGTGAAAGATAATTAAGGTTTATTGTAATAATTAATTATATTTTTGAGTTATTGAGGTTGGCCCTATTGCGCCAATAGACACACCTATTGATGTGTTTAGTATTGTATAAATAGAGGTGATTTCCCCATTGAGGAAACACAGACTCTCACATGTAAAACTCAGAATTTCAACAAGTGCATGTAAGGCTGAAGTGCACATCTCTCTTGGGCACTAGTTTCAAGGTTGTAGAAGAACCCTCTTGTGTGCATTAGGGTTTATGGTTGGGGGATATTCTCTTGAGAATATAGCAAAGGATTACTGGGTTTTATTCCCTTGAGTAGAAGGGTTTCCCAGGATATTTCTTATGTTCTTGTGCATGGTAATTCTTCTTGTGATCTTGGTTATGGAAACACTTGTGTATGGTGTAGCTTCATTTGTTTATGGTTCACGTACACACTAAATGAAATAAACCCCATGCTTGAGCATAGCATAATGAAAATTCAATATGGTATCAAAGCTTAGGACTTGAAAGAAGCCATCACACTAAATGAAATAAACCCCATGCTTGAGCATAGCATAGTGAAAATTCAATATGGTATCAGAGCTTAGGACTTGAAAGAAGCCATTGCACAATATTTCAAAGCAATTCGTCTTCTCTTCTATAGAACCGTACAACCCTCGTAGGGTTTCTGGAAAAAGTACAGACCTCCTCATTTTTCCAGTTTCAACACTTTATACTTGAGCGTTGGGGCTAATTTTTGCATAGGAGTGTACAGACTCCTTCAATTCACCTCCAACAACTTTCAGATTGCAATTCCAAGAATTTTGGATTTTTGGCCCTAAGGTTTCTAGGGTTCTGCAATTTTCTGCAGAATTTCAGTTTTAGGGTTTCTGTAGCTCATTGAAGGATTTTTCAAGCTTACCAGTGTTCTTTTGACTTTCAAGGCTTACTGTTGGTAGTCATAAGTCCAACGAAACCTAAGGTTTCTAGCCTAGCCTAGGCGTTAGGTTTCTTAGCCTAGCCTAGGCGTTAGGTTTCTTAGCCTAGTTTCTAAGGGTTTGTGGAAGAATTTGCAAACCATGGAGAACATAACCTTGGTGGAAGATAGTCTTGATGGATCAAGAAACTTCAGTTCCTAGAAGTTAAGACTATAGATCACCCTGGAAGAGGATGACCTAATGAGTGTGATACAAAAGGATTTACAAGAGAGAACTACCGATGAAGGGAAATAAAGACAACGTACCTCCATTGTTGATGTTGATCTAGAGCCACATCAGAGAAATGAAGACATTAGAGATGAATCCTTCTTAATTATATCAACACTCTCAACTACGGTTCCTAATGATAATGATATTTGGTTAATTGATAGTGGTGTCTCTAGGAACATGACCGGATATAGAGATCATCTGACAGATCTTGTTGAGAAAGAGATTAGTCTACATGCTGTACTTGGAGACAATGCCAAATATGATGTGAAAGGGGTTGGAACTTCTATATTCCAACCAGATTCTGACATACCCATTCAGTTAAGTGAGGTACTATATGTACCTAGGATGAAAAGGAACCTTGTCTCCATTTCTGCCTTAGAAGATAAAGGCTACAAGGTTACATTTTCTGAAGGAAAAGTTCTTACATGGCACAAGAACTCACATATGGATTTTGCCCGAGTAATTGGTGTTCGAGAAAACAACTTATAAAGGTTGAATGTCTAACCATTCCAGACCCTATTACATGATACTATCAACTTGAGTGAGCTATGGCATAGGATACTTGCTCATATTCATTATAGAGCCCTGTTGGAAGCCACACATGATTTTGATATTTAACACGATCGGATGTTGATAGCATTTTTCTGTAGCTTCCATCACCTCAATTTCGTAAACATTTTTGAGAATTTCAAAGTGATTGTTGGATTAAATGATTTCCTTATTAATTTCTTATGGTTTGCGTTTTCGTTCGTTTTATTTTAATTCATGACTGCAAGCATGAATTAAACATAAAACTTGGCTTGGTGTTATAATTTTTTGTGCCTTAGAAACATCTTTTTAAAGTTCATCCATACTCAATTAAAATGCAAATCTTACGAAATGGTTGTTAGACCCATTTTTGTGTTAATACGATTATTATTGTTTTAATGGTTTGGTGGTTCACTATCGAATTGCTTTGATTCATGAAGAACTTTGGTTAATTATTTGATATCCTTTTTATGATTTCAATGGTCGTATGAACATTCATACCAATGAGTACAAACCTGCTATACTCGAGTACTCACCTTACCATGCTGGCTCAAAATATTAATGAACCAATTTATTATCGACATAGGGTTTGGTACTCTCTAATTTTGGCACTCATAGCGAGACATGGTAAGGGATACAATGAACCGTCTAGTTTTAACTCCCACTATCCAAGTTATGTTAACCCTCAGGCTCTGTTGTTTCCATGTTTCTACTCACCATTCAGACTTATTTCTGTTGCTCGTGCGAATCCAACCTGAAACTATTCCGAGTAATCTTCGTTGCATTCTAGTTATAGTGGTCATGGCGCCCGTCGTTCGCATAGAGGCGAATGAATGTCAGGCCTTACTATCCCATGATGATGCTATCGATGAATTAAAGAGTCATGGATGGGATGCGTTTCTCGAAAAATTCCAGGGTTATAACCTTTAGGTGGAAAAAGCATTCACACAAACCTTTGATGGTTTCAGAGCTAAGATAGGAGACGTCTAGTTAGAATTGACCGAGGAATTCGTGAGAAAAAAATAGGGCTCCACTCAAAGGGAGAGAAATGGTTCAATAATGCCTGAACATAAGAAGTCTCGTGGATTTTGTTCATGACATCTCTAAAAACCACTTGCTGCATTAAAGGTATACCTATCACTCTGTTAAAACCTAGATGGCATAGTTTGTTGTTAATCCTGAAACAATTCGTTACATGCGAGGGTAGATACATATTGGTTTTTCTCTACCATATCCATTTGCTCATGAATTTCATAGGTTTCAATTTAAATATGCTCTTTTACTTATTGATGAGTCTTTATAAGATGCTAAAACAATACAAGCGATAGAGTGTCGACTCGAGTCTATTCCACCATGGGTTGGTTAAAATCTCGTTGATGCATCATCTGTTGATCATAGGTGATAGTTGGGAGATCATTTTGATGAGGAATGGTTTTGCCTAGGCTGATCCTACAACCAACCCTCTCTTAATTCCAAACCCTAACTCGGACGAGCCAGTGGTTAAAATCCAGTTCATAAATTCAATGGACGAACCATAGTTTATTGATAAAACCCCTCTAGATAAAGGATTACTGTGTAGATCTCTTGAACAGGTAACTGCCGAATTGAATGGAAATAATCCTCAGGCGCATGTGAACGATGCTAATGGTGAGATTGATGTTAGGAAACGCTGTAAAGGAAGAAAACCACAGTGCGCAGACTTGGGTTTCAAGAACAAGAAAGCGGGTCACCTAATCTCTAGGAAACTAAGGAACCTAAACGATACTCATCTGAGCTTGATCGATCCGATCGAGATCGATGAGGGTTCAGATCTTGAGATAGAGGATTTTCTAGTTCGGGAAGATCCAAAAATTAAGGGTTCCACGAGGGAGGTTATCATTCATTCTAAACCTTATGATTTCGTGACAAATTTACCACCATGCCTCAAAGGTAAAGAAGGATTCTCCAATATTAGGCAATATCTGAAGCAAACATCAGGAAAGACTGAAGCACCTTTGGTTGATTGCGCCCTTCATCGACCTGCCATCTCCCTTGTACACTGTGATGGTTGTTTCGAGTGGGTTGAGCATTACTATACCGACATCCCTCTCTTACAAGCCCGAATCAAGACTTTGACTGGTCAGAATGATTGCTTGAGGCAAGGAAACCTTGATATCAAGGCACATGTAGAGAGGGAGACTAAACACATTAAGAAATCTGGAAACATAGTCATCAAGGATCTGATCAGTGTCAAGGCAATAATAAACTCTGAACTGTCTAACCCCTCTTTAGTTAAACTTTAATGGTAAATCAATCTTATTTTCCTTTCGTTTTTATTTCTATTATCTAATTCAAAATAAGTAGATTTGAAGTTTGATTTCATTTACTAAAATTAAGACTGGCTACAGAATCTTCGATTATGTAGCCACGTCTCTTATAATAAAAAATTAGTTATTAGTAATTGTTTTTTTAATTTATCAAATTGGTTTTGTTTTTTTCAGGAAATGGGAGATTCTGCTGCTGATTATTTGAAGGCAATATTTTCAATCATACGCCTAAATGATTAATAGTTTTCCTTCTTTGTGTTTTATAAAAACTTTTATTTAATTTTTGAATAAACCAACTCTTTTATGAGTGGTTTTCAATCCACTATTTTTGTAATATTACTTGATTTTGGGGGATACAACTCTATCCTGTGAGATATAAGTATTTGGATCCTAGGTTACTTTAAATATTGTTCACTTTGTTAGTGAAAGACATATTTGCTTGAAACAGATCATGGACATGTAATTCTCAAAACTGAATGGAGAAACTGTCCACATTTCGGCTTTAGACCAACGTGACACTGTTCCATTTATGTTTTGCCTCTTATATTATGGGATATTAATATGTTACACAACTTTAGCCTCTATAACATATAATGTTTCATTTTATTCAACGCTTTAAAGTTTGTCTATAATTTTTTGTTTCATGTATTATATATGTGATCATTATTTCGCTTTAATATTAGTGATTTATACTTGATGTTGAATCGATGTATCATATGAATGCTTCACATTAAAATTTCTTTTACTGTAAACATTCATCATCATAAGGTCACTATATCTATATTTTTATTCTTTTGTTCTTATATCTTTGGTTCCCAAAAACAACTTGAGTTTACTCAGGAGATGTTAGCATATGCCTTTTTCAGATTTCTCTCACATGCAAGATAATTGGAAGTTTGGATTGCACAGGGACATAGACACCGTATAAGGCTAATCTTAGGTTAGTTTTGTTCACATTTAATTTCTGTTATTAGTTTATTTGTTAATAATAACGAGGCAGTTTAAATTGGCTATGGCCCTTATCCTATTCTTGTTTCAGACTATGTTTTATTAGTATCTGTAGAGTTCTTAGATTTTAGATTATTAACGGAAAATATAAAAATACATGCTTTCTTTATCTACTTCATTAACAATTGCAAAAACATTGGTTTCGCAAGACATCCACCAAAACTTGCAAATTGTAAATATCCTATTTATAATCACATGTTCATATTTATGTTTCTGTTTAGCATTTGTAAATAACTAGATTCATATACATAGTATTGTAGTTGTAAATTTAGAATAGTTTATTTATTTTCTTTGTTTTAGGACCTTAATTGGCTAACAGACCCATTAAACCCATCATGATAGATCATACCAAACGGCTTGGGTTAATTAGAAAACCCCAGACCGGATCTATTCTTCCAGTTGACAGTGTGTCATTTATGCATGTCAACAGATGGTGCTAGAAGGAGGGTCTGAATTCAATTGATGGCACGTGAAGGTCGCAAGACTCCTCCCCCACACACTAGATCCCCTATTGTAATGCGTAGTCACTCAGACAACAATGTTACATTTGAAACAACAACTACCTCAAATTATAACCCTGAGATTCCCGTTGAACCAATGACACCAATTCTTCAAGGGGCCAACGTCCAAGAAATTGTTCTTCAGTCACTCATAAGAACGCATAGTGCCTTAGCCCATATCAGACAACCTGGTAGGCCACTTAATCAACCCCTAGATTTTTCAGATATATGAGAACAACTACAAGGCACTGGTCTACTCCAAAATCCTTTAGGTGATAATACCACCAATCTTATCGAAACGCCTACCCTTGGAGCTGGAGGATCTAGTATCCTGCCTTCCCCACCTGGTTCATCTCCATCCTCTTCAGGAGGAGAATTTTCAGATGAAGTCAGTTCTTCATTGGAACCATCTCAACCTTCTACACCACTAAATCCCATGGAAAATCAAAACAATCCTGCCAGACATTAGCTCAATCAAGATGCCGTGGCTGTACCCGGACTCCAACACCCATTACCGAAACATCCAGAGAAATGGATGCCCAAATTTGATCCAGACTCAAAGCAGTTTGCTGAGGATCATATCAAAAAATTTATGTTGGCCATTAGACTCCAGAGTGTTGAACACGAGGATGTAGTTTGCAAATTATTCCCTTATACTTTTGAGGGAGATGCCTCCACATGGTATTTCTCTCAACAGCCCCAAATCATTGTCTCTTGGGACAAATTTGAAACTTGTTTCTTGGAAAAATTTGGAGATGATAAATCTTCAAAAGTATTGATTATGGAACTTTCTAGCTTAAAGATGAATCCTAAGGAAAAAGTGAAAGATTTTAACCAAACATTTATTACTTTAAAGAATAAAATCCTTGCAGATTCAATGCCCGTTGAAAGTTTAATCGTCGCATATTATGCTAAAGCCTTGCACAATAATATAGCCATATGGGTCAAAAGGTCTAAAAAGAACACGTTGCTTGAAGCCTTTGAGGAGGCAAGCCAAATTGAAAAGGATATTTTGAGCCTGAAAGATAATCTTAGTAGTGAAGTTGAAACAACTTCATCCTCAAAAATGAAAATAGAGCCCCTTACTAGGCCTCCTCAAACTAAAAGTCAACCGAAAACTTTAGACTTAGAAAGATTGCAGAAAGCTTTCCAAAAACTGTCTAATCAGGTTGTTGACTTGAAGAGGTCAGCCGAGGAGGCATCAACAAGGAAAGGAAGTTTTATACCTCATTTTAGAAAACCTTTTCTTCCCAACCAGCTAAATTCGACCACTAAAGGTCTAAATTTCGAAAGTTTACAGTATGCTTTGCAAACCATCTTAGAAGCACATGATAATTCTGCCTCTTCCCCTCTTGAAAATTTTGAAGATGTAGTTGAGGAAGAAGAACTTGAAGAAGAGGAATTGTCTCCCAATGTCTTCAGTCACTTCTCAAACAATATATTCCAAGCAAATTTCGAAACTGTCCACCCCTACAACACAAAGAGAAAAATGAAAAACAAACCCTCTTCTGAAGTCGGTAGAAATGTGTTTCCAAAACAATCGAAGCAAGATGAAATTAAACAAAGCTTAGCAGCTCCAGTTTTAGAATACGATTTAATTGAGGATCTAAAAAAACTGAGAGCTAACATTTCTGTCTTTGAACTTCTGAAATTTTCCCTTATTTTGCAGAAAATGCTTCAAAATATCGTTGAAAAGAGTAAAAACAACGATCCTAGCAGCAAGAAATCAGTAGAAATTGATTCAAATACTGCCAAAAAAATCCCAATTAAAACGACATCTGAACTTCCAAATAAAAGGGATTTAGCAAAAAAAATATAGCACATGTAAATACAAATTTTTTAGGGACAACAACTAAAAATCAGCTGAATTCTGTTGTTAATGCTCGAAAAAATATCCTGCCTTTTTTGCTAACCTTTGAAAATTTCAATAGGAATGTACATAATTGCATGGTTGATTCCGGTGCATCGTCAAACGTGATGCCTCTACATGTTTGTCAAAAAATTAATGCAGAAGTTAAACCTTCTGATCTCAAGATCATCCAGCTAGATCGAATAAACGTTAAGGTAATTGGTGAGCTTAAGAATGTTCTGGTTAGATTATATTCCAATCCTAAGGTTCATCAAATAATTGACATTATCATAGTTGATATCCCTGAAGTTTACGGTTTGTTTTGAAGCAGGGACTGGTCAGAACAACTGCATGGTTACTTTGCCATAGATTGGTCTCATTTGTGGCTACCTGAAAATGGACAGCCCAACAAAATCAGGATAAACAAAGAACGCTATCTTAAACATACCGTGACGGATCTAAATGATGCAAATGAACCTTTCACTGCATCTACTAATTCATTTGAAATTTAGGGAATGCATACCTTCTTTGGTAATTTCATGGCCAAAATTTTTCCTATTACTGATCATGGGCAACAATTGAAAGTTATGACCTATACTCAGACATTAGCTCTACCAAGTATGCAAAAACTGCTGACGAAGCCCAAATATGGTAATTGTACTTTGATGGATCCAAATCCAAAGAAGGAGCAGGTGCAGGTTGTGTGCTCATCGATCTTGCAGGTAATAAGACTTTTATTGCTTGCAGGCTAGAGTTTGAGTGCACTAATAACACCGTCGAGTACAAAGCACTTCTACAAGGACTTAGGAAATCTTTGGATATGGATGTGTGGAATTTGATGATATTTGGTGATTCATAAATCTTGGTTAAGCAGGTAAGAAACACCATACATTTCTTATCACCACATCTGAAAAGCTACCAAACCGAGGTATGGAGTTTGATGCAAAAAATTTCAGCATTTAACATAAATTCCATCCCTATATTAAGTAATTCAGAAGTTGATTTATTGGCCAATGTTGCTTCTAAGCTATTACCCGCTGAAGATATTTCCCCTAATGCATTTTTGATTGAATTTTTGTTCAGGCCGTCGATCTCGGATAACATCACAAGTTGGAGAGTATTGAATGATGATAAGAAAATTATCAACTTCCTGCATATGGAGGATAATTTTCAAGGTACAGTCATTAATGAAGGCACTCACGATGAAAACCTTCAAAACTTCATGGTAATATCAGATCCTAGATCTCCTGAATCAACGTCTGATCTGGTAAACTCTATCCCCAGATCTGTTTTAATACTAGATAAATTTTATGACTTGCATGATAAATTTAGAGGGACAATTAATTGTAAAACGAACAGTTCTTCTTTGATTTATGAGACGATTAATTTAGGAACAAAGGAAAATCCTCAAAATATCAATCTGGGAATAGGATGTTCCGAACAAGAAAGATATGCTTTTATAAAACTATTTAAACAATTTAAAGACGTTTTTTTCTGGACATATGATGACATGAAAACATTCGACCCCAATATCATACAACATATCATCCCCATGAAACCCCAGACACAGCCTTTTCAATAGAAATTGAGGAAGATGCACCCTAAATTGGAACCCACCGTTAAAAAAGAACTGAATAAATTACTAACTGCAAAGATAATTTTCCCGGTAAGGCACACGCAATGGGTGTCTATCTAGTTCCTGTAAGGAAGAAAAGTGGTGAAATTCGACTCTATGTCGATTTTCGGAACCTAAATCGAGCACTTGATAAAGACAACTACCTTGTTCCTCCAATGGAACAAATTCTACAACAAGTGTCTAGTTTCGAAAGACTATCTTTGCTAGATGGATTTTTGGGATACAACCAGGTCCTCATGTCTCCCTCAGATCAACTTAAAACCACCTTTTGCACCCCATGGGGAACCTATGCCTACAAAAAAATTCCTTTTGGACTGATAAACGTCGTCGCCACTTTCGAGAGATCAATGGATATTGCTTTCCGTGGCCTCATTAACCAATCAGTCATGGTCTAGCTTGATGATGTCACTGTGTTCTCTACAAACAAGAAAGTTCACTTGTCTCACATCAGGGCTGACTTGGAATGATGTTGCAAGTTCAACATATCTCTCAACCCTAAGAAATCAATCTTTATAGTAGAGCAAGGTAAACTACTTGGGTTTATAGTGTCTAAAAATGGAATGATTATTGACCCTGAAAGAACCCAAGCTATCGCTAAACTTTCCCCTCCCTCTTCCAAAAAAGCCATGAAATCCTTTTTGGGAAAGATTAATTTTGTTAGAAGATTTGTCCCAAGTTTCTCATAAATGGTAAGACCATTACATAATTTAATTAAAAAAGATGTTTTGTACCGTTGGGGACCACAAGAAAGTCAGGCTTTCGATTCAATTAGCAAAGCAATAATAGAAGCCCCTTCCTTGATGAGTCCCGATTTTTCTCAGGATTTCACTCTTTAAACTTTTGTGTCTGACCAATCTTATGCTACTGTGTTAACACCGAAAAATGATGAAAGCAATGATATACCCATTGCCTTCATGAGCTCAACTTTCAAAGGAGCAGAGCTTAACTAACCTGCAGTAGATCAACAAGAATATGCTATTTTTAAAGCAATGAAACACTTCCGGTCATACCTGCTGAAATCCAAAACCAAGGTTATCGTTCCTTACCCAACTGTAAGGAACTTGTTAGTACAAAAAAAATGGGTGAGAAAAGAGAAAATTGGATGACGTCATTACAATAATATGACCTCGAAATAACCCCTGCACAGATTGTTAGAGGTCAGGGCCTATGCAATCGAGTGGCTGATTCAGTTGAAGAAAAGGAAAGTCAAATCAACACCTTGACTGTAAATCAGCATAACGAAAAACAAATCAGCGATGCACAAGTTACTGTTGATTCTTGGTATGAGAACATCAAATTTTATTTGACACATGGATATTCTCCTCGAAATCTTGATCTTAAAAATAGAAGAGAACTTAGACTAAAATATGCATCTTTTCAGTTAATCAATGATGTATTATTTCGAAAGAACTTTGATGGTGTTCTTATGCATTGTTTGGAAAAGGAAGTCAGAAAGAGTGCTATCTAAACTCCATGCAGGTGAAGCCGGTGGTCACTTCGGTGGAGATACCACTACTCACAAAGTGCTAAGAGCTGGATACTATTGGCCCACTTTGTTTAAATATGCCCATGCGATGTGTCGCAAATGCATAATCTACCAAAAGGTTGCAAGACGGGTGAAAAAGGCTGCATTCCCTTTGTAGCCTGTTACTGTAGATTCTCCTTTTCAGCAATGGGGCCTTGACATCATAGGACCAATCAATCCTTCTTCTTTGCAGCAGCACAAGTATATCCTTACAACAATAGATTATTTTACTAGATGGTCTAAGGCTATACCTTTGAAAGTGGTGAACACAAATCAGGTAGTATCTTTCCTAAACTCTCATATCATCGCTTCATTTGGCCTTCTCGAATGTCTGGTCTTTGATAATGCCTCTTACTTTTCATCCCTTGATATGAACATTTTTGCTTTGGAAAAAGGGATCAAACTAAAGTATTCTGCAAGCTACTATCCTCAAGGAAATGGCCTAGCATAATCAACAAACAAAAATTTAATCAAGATCATTAAGAGGACAGTTTCAGAAAATCACAAAAATTGGTACAATGCATTGTATAATGCACTTTGGGCTGATAGGGTAACCCTAAAGGCCTCTATTGGTAATTCCCCTTTTTTTCGCGTCTACGGAAGAGAAGCAATTATCCCTCTGCATGTTTTACTTCCCTCACTGCAACTGTCGCATAAAGTTCAAGAAGAGGAGTGCCCTCCTCTAGAAAATCGAATAAACGCCTTATTGAAACTAGAGGAAATGAGAACACAAGCAAAGCAGAAACTGGATCAACATCAACAAATTGTAAAAATTTGGTTTGATTCAATTTCTTCTTTAGATAGGAATTTCGATGTTCGAGACTTGGTTCTCAAGTGAGACAAAGCTCACGAGGGAAAAGGGGAACACACCAAGTTCCAAAATCTGTGATTGGGACCATTTGTAATTTCTGAAAAATTGGGTCCCAGCTCTTTCTGTCTGCATAATTTGGAGGGACAACCAGACACTTTCCCAATGAATGGCTAGGCTCTCAAAAGGTATTTCACCTGATGATTCTAGATTCACCCCTTTGTACATATTTTGTTTGTTCAATTTTCTTTTCTGTTCTTTTTAATTTTGGTTCTTTTAATTTTGCTTGTTTTTGAATAATTATGTCTGAGTCATCATTTCATTTGTGGAAGGGAGATCATAATTTTTTATCCAAGAGAAACAATTGACGACTCCTCAAATCACCAGTGCTGTA
>JASDQU011103015.1:0-17775 GCA_032191745.1 Picea mariana
TCAAGTTTGATGTCACGGATGTGAAGCCTCACTTTCCTTACCATGTGGCATTCCAAATCCATGTGGGTTACTCAAAGTATACCATCAAACGTATTGTTTGTTGATGAAGGCGTTGCAACATGCGTGATGTCCTTGGTCTGTTGGAAATCCCTTGTCTCTCTAACCCTTTCTCAATCTCCGATCCTGTTGATTTATTTTGACGGTCGTTCTTTCCGCCCTCACAATATTCTTCCTTCCTTCCTGGTCCAGTTAGGTGGGAAGATGGTGGAGGTGGATGTCGAGGTGGTTTATGTGCCCCTCAACTATAACTTATTACTAGGACACAATTGGACTTATTCTATGGTTGCAATTGTATCATCTGTCTTCCATACTCTTTTCTTTCCTCACAATGGGAAGATCATGATAATCAACTAGTTGTCCTTTGCGTATGCTATCCCCAATGCATCGATTGGACTGTCGATCCTCGTGATAAAAAATTCTCAGCTGGAAACTGAGAATATCGGTGTCAGAATGTATTCATCCCTTATGGGTACCTTAGACTTCATGACACCGGTTCATCATATCTATGCCATGTCTAGTAGGTTTGCTTCATCAATTAGGTCTGTTCCTTTCCACACTTTATATTTTAACGATCCTTGCACCCTACCCTCCTCGACTACGTATTGTGAAGGTTAGTAACATACTGGAATGGCTATGCCACTATCAGTAGCAGAGATAGCGTATCAGGTTGTTCTTGACTCTTCCGTCAATCCAAATCCTATTACCTCACAAACGGACAAGGAGGATCCTATTCCCGAGCCCATATGGGCCACTTTATCTTCTTGTTCATGTGACTACCTCAATGATACTTTAACCTTAGATGAAGAAATCGTAGAGGCCATGAATGGTTCTGACAGGCCATGGGATGATATGCACCATCACTCTTATTTTCTCCCAGAGCTTGCTATAATCAAACAAGATGATTTTAGATCTACCTTGAGTGAGATAATCGGTCATGCCATAGTTCCACTTGATACGCACGATATTTATATTGAAGGAAACATGGTGAGTATCTCTCCCACTTTCACGATTGATATCTCTCATATTCTTGGCAAGGTTGAAAATGTATACATCAGTGCGGATTGTTCTCCGGAACAAATTCTGATCTACACCGAGCTCTTCAAATAATTTTGCGTTGTATTATCTTGGTCATATGAAGAGATCCCAGGAATATACCCTCGGATTTTCGAACATGAGATTAAAATCTACCCGGATGCTAAACCTGTTTGGTAATGACTTAGAGTTGTCAATCCTAGGAAGGCCCCTGTTATTAAGGAAAAGGTAGATAAATTACTTAATGTTGGCTTTATCTACCTAGTTCCCTTGATTGAATGGGTTTCCAATCACGTTCCCATGAATAAAAATCAAGGAGCCATCCGTGCATGCATGGATTTTCATGACCTGAATAAGGCTTGTCCCAAAGACAACTTCCCGACACCTGTCATTGATTAGATTCTCGATGAGTGTGCGGGAAGTGAATTTTTTTTATTTTATGGACGGATTTTCATGATATAACCAAATTCAGATTAAGCATGAGGACCAACATAAGACACCATTTATTTTTCCTTGGGGTACATTCACATATCGGAAGATGCCTTTCAGCCTTAAGAATGCCAGAGCAACCTTCCAACGAGCTATGACCTTCTCATTTCACTATCTCAAGCATATAGTTGAAGCCTATCTCGACAATCTCGCTGCTCACTCCCATAAGAGAGTGGATCACCCTGCACACATTCGGCTAGTTTTTGAAAGATGTCACCATTACTGCATCCATTTGAATCCTCATAAATGCATCTTTTGTGTTAGGTCAGGTTGACTTATAGGATTTTTAGTCTCTGAGACTGGGATCATGGTGGATCCGTTAAACGTTGAGGCAATACTTTGATTGCCTCCCCCACACACTATTCGTCAACTTCAAGGTTTACAGGGGAAATATAACTTTTTACAATGTTTTGTAGTGAAATATGCCAATATTACTAAGGGTTTCATGCATCTCTTAAAGAAGGGCACTCATTTTATCTGGAATGAACAAGCCCAGGAATCCTTCAATGCTTTGAAGAAAGAGTTGGTATCGATGTCTCTGCCGAAGTCTTCCGACTATGGTAGAGATTACTTTCTTTATATCACCGCGTCTGAAGAGACAATTGGTATAGTGTTGGTTCAGGAGGATGATGAGCTCCATAAGCACGCCATTTACTATTTTAGTCGAAACTTAGTCGACCTTGAACTCAAATATTCTCATTTTGAAAAGATAGCTTTGGTTGTCGTTCATGTAGTTCAACAATTATGACACTATATATTGCTTTGAAAAACTATTGTGGTTGTCGATGTCAATCCATTTCAATACGTCCTTACTAGGCGTATCATAGGGGGAAAATACAATAAATGGATTGTCATTTTACAATAATTTGATCTCGACTTCACTTCTGCGAAATCTAAGAAATCGCTAGTTTTTGCAGAGTTAATATTTGACTTCCCTCAGTTAGATGAGGGCGTTGTTCATGTTGATTCATTTGCGGATGAACACATTTTTTGTGTCTCATCATAAGACCCATGGTATGGAGATATTGTTTTCTATCTTCAAACTTTGAAGTTCTCTTAGCATCTCTTGACAGATGACCGACAACATATATGATACCAAGATAAGAACTACCTTATCGTTAGTGATACTTTGTATCATTGAGGAGCATACAGTATCTTGCGTCATTTCTTGACTCACGAAGAAGTTGAGTCTGTTCTAAACGACTGCTACAGTGGGGCTTATGGTGGTCATCTATTCGAGCTTGCAAAAACCCAGAAAATTTTGCGAGTCGGTTATTTTTGGTTGTTTGTTTTTAAATATTGTGTCGAAGCGGTTAAGAAGTGTCACCCTTGCCAGGTGTTCACTCAAAAGATGTGCTCACATCCAACCCTCTCCATCCAGTCATTATCGTCAGTCCCTTCACCAAGTGGGGGCTGGATTTTGTAGATTGCAACCCAAATTCGGCTAGGGGGGCATCAACACATTATCGTGGTCATAGACTACTTTAATAAGTGGGTCGAGGCCATGCCTACAGTTAAATCTGATGGTAAGACTATTTCTTTCTTCATATTCAATCAAATTATAGCTAGATTCAGAATCCCGAGTGAGATTTTCATTGATCATGGCAGTCACTTTCAGAATGAAATGATGAAATAATTAGCATCGAAACTGGGGTTTAAACATGGTCATTCTTCCCTTTACTACCCCCAAGAAAATGGACAAGTAGAGGCCATGAACAAGTCTCTCAAGACCATTTTGCATAAAACTTTCATCCAGAGAAAATTTGACTGGCATATCATGCTTTATCTAGCACTTTGGGCATACTGAACCTCGATTAAGACTTCCATCGGTTTTCTCCTTTCCAGTTAGTGCACTATGTGGAGTCGATCCTACCTATTGAATGTGAAATCCCTTCTCTTAGATTGGTGGTTACACTCCTACCTGACACTTCTGATCTCGAACAATGCCTCGTGCACCTAGAGAGTCTAGATGAACAACGTCGAGACACCTCCATGACTATTGAAGCAAATAAACAACATGTCAAGGTCCAATATGATAAGTATGTATTTCCTCAGCAGTACACTGAGGGTGACTTTACGACCAAGCCAAAGAACCACTGGGGGTAGGCAATTTCAAACCCATGTGGCACGGTCCCTATATCGTGCGACGTGTCTTAGAAAAAGGATCCAATGAATTAGAAGATTATGAAGGGAAGATGTTGGTTGAGCCCAGGAACGGGCTCTACTTGAAAAGATATTACGCTTGAGCCCCAAGCTTGGGCATAAATTTTTGTATACTAATGTATTTTAGTGTATATATCTTTTTCCCTTTTTCTTATCTTCATCTTGCTTATCAAGTTTTCCCTTGGTTGGAAAATTTCAACGAAGTCTTCGGTCTACTCAGGATTCAAAGACGGGACCAATCATCATACACGGAACTTGGCTTCTACTACTTAGGTTTTTTACTCACTTGAGGGTCTACTGGTGTCTTCAGGTGGTGTTTTCCTAGGGCCATCAATGAATAATGTGGCTGAATATAGCATCGTTATAGAACTTTTATGCAATTCCATTTCACATGGTATTCACTCTTTAAAAGTTCGCCTAGACTCCCAGTTAGTAATATGTCAGTTGAACGATAGTTACTGTGTGTGAGACCCTACTCTACTCTGATGATTCTTACGGGTATGACTTTTGGAACAACATTTTTATTTTATTACTTAACATCACATACCTAGAAGTTCTAATTATGTATCTAATGCATATGCTAATTTTGTTTTAGATTGACATATATCACACAACTAAAGAAAATAAAACACTTTCATCAATGTACACATTGTAATATAAGTAAAGTCGAAGATCAATGTTTTATATGTATCTCATCTCTCCAAAAAATATGGTGTTATAGTACAAAATTGGGGCTCACACCCTCAAAATACATATACGGTCAATCATACAATAATCACGACATCTACGCTTGTGGCGTCAGATGGTGTCATGATAGCATATAGTGGAATTTGTGAGACGTTGAAAGAGTCGTACCCAAGAACGAGGCACACCTACCACCTGTCGTTGCATCGCCTCTGGTAGATCCTCCACCTGAACCATGGGGATCCTTTGTGTCAAATGAGATAGGTTGCCCTACATGTTTTGAAGTATTCTTTCAGTGTCCCCTCTCGCTGGCTCATCTCCCTGATGCCTCCGTTGGTGTTGTGGAATACCCTTTGGCCGTCGTGGACCCACGTCTGCAACACATACATGTTTAGTTAGTACTTGACATCATACAAAAATATTTTTGTTTTCTTATACAAAAATACAAAAAAAATGAAATATTCAAAAACTTTTGCATACCTATGTCCCTGTAGGAGGAACCTGGTGGTAACGGCATGCCTGGATCTCCTCTGAAGTCAATCCCTACATAAAGGTAGTCCTCTTGATCCATCACCTGCCAACTCCACTAGAAGAAATACTCGTCGTTGTAGGGTGTTGGAACCCTACCACCTCCTTGCGTCCTCATCACCATGGTCCATCGTGCCATGGTTGGCTTGCGAGGTCCATGCGAAACAATCTCAACTCTATGGCCCAAACCTAGAACCCAGTCGAAGAAAAAACGACACAAGATAGATACAAACCCAAAGTTCCTCTTTCTACCCAGTTTGTTTTTTGTCAGTTGGCTCTTCATGTTGGCCACTAGTGAGGTGCACCAGTCGTAAACTGTGGGTCGCAAGAAATCCAATGAATAGAACATAAGTGGCCTCAATGCCTGGTGCAAAGAGGTTGACCATGTAATCTGTGTCAACACTAGGACAACAATCTTGAGACTTAGATTGTTGATCACTCTGATCGGGAGTTGGCTCCCTACCTTCTCAGTCCCTGCAATGCAATGGGTGGCTATGTAATCCTCTATGTTCATGCCACTCCCAGCTCCTTTTGACCACCTCACCCCGACGTGACAATCCGTTCAAGAAGTATATGTCCTCAACTTCTATCCTCAATGGTTGTCCATCAAGGTTGAAGGTTTCTGTATCTGGATCCCAGTAGTTCACTATCATTTGGAGCAGTCTCACTTGAGACCTCATACCTTTGAGATCCCAAAACTTATATATCCCATATTTTTCTAATGCCATATGGGCCCCTGGATCTCTCTCCACTGTAGCATCCACCTCTTCATGCTCTCTTTCTCTCCACTCTAGCACCATCCTGCAAGATTCAAACCATGCTTTTAGTTAGTAACATTTTAAAAACCATATCCACGGATTTGTATGCGGGCTACAATTTACACAGTCATGTATAGGGTTGCTTATACGCTGGTTTTTTTGCAAACAGTCACATATAGGGCTGTGTATACGCGACCCAATGATCTATAGCCCACGTATACCCCAGTTTCTAAGTTGCGCCTTAAAATGCTAAAAAAAGGAGACATAATTGCAAATTTTAATACACTAGAAATAAAGAGAGGAGCAAGATGAATTACCTGGTCTAGACGGTTGTTGATTCCGTCACTCATGGCTCCCACAATCAACAGTTGAAATTCAGGGGCAATTTGGTCCAATATGTACTATTTGGGTAAAAAACACAAATGGCATAATAAAATTGGTTTTTTTACTATTTATAGAAAAAATTTACCCACTTTGCATAGTTTTTACTAATATTTTGTTCTAATGGACTAATACAGCAATGGATAGAGTTGGTTTTGGTGGTTTTATCTAGGTATTCTTGGGGTTTTTAGCGCCATGTCGCATGTTCATAACTTTGGACAGGTATTTTTCAACCAATATATAGGATAGGTCATCAACCCATTATGAACATTTTCATCATCCTATGACTACAAATCATATGCCTTAGGTACGAACCCATTTAGTAGTGACACATAGCCTTATTTTTGCAATTAGAAGTGTCGTTATTGAAAGGTAGAGACTTACCAAACATGGGTGCCCTAGTTAGATCCTCTGTGCCATTCGGTGCCCATGCAGAGATTTTTGTCCGTAGGACCAAGAGTTCCTTATAGATAATACATGACCTTATGTTTGAACCTCATTTCTTACTCATAATAATGTGAACCTATTCTTAGTGGGACTCCCAACGAGTCTGGTTTAAGCTCTTTTCCGACTCTCTCAAAAAGAGAAAATATTGCCTAGTGAACTTGTCTCTTTCACACTCATAAATTGGATTTGAAAGGACGTCTATTTGGTGTAATTTTACCCCTTTTTCAAACCAAGTAGACTAAGATTTTCAGTCATGTTCGGAAAAACCACAGTGTTGCTGATGGATTGTCGACGTTTCGAATCCATATTAGGATCCATCTTCAGGACAAGAAGCCTGAAGACTAAGATTACAAAAAAATGACATTCTTTGGTGTTAAGTTGTAATTGCATATCATTCTCTTGCTTGCAATATTGAGTCTATTGTCGATTCTCGCTTTTGCATTATAAGCCTATCACCTCAACAGTTTGCATCATCGGCCAAGGAGAGCCTTTTTTATATCACTCACAACTTGACACCCTATACCCAAGAGGAAACATTCCCCCGAGTGTCCATTTATTGCATGCACCTCCTTGCATTGAGCATAGGTATGTTCCACTGCTGGAACTAGTTGCTTACTTGCGACACGTTTTTCCTCCTCTGTATCATAGCATTCATTTGACTATGAAAAAACAAAAAAATACGGGCGAGGATATAATATTATCTTATATTGGCAGCAGTTGTGTCGCCTTTGAATAGAGCACAAAACTTTTGAGTCCACTTGTCATCAAAATTTTGGGTTTAGCATGACCTTAGGAAACTGAGATTGTTACTTAGAGTTTTCTCCCTCGACTGGTTACTCTTCCAGTCCCTATGGAGAGTTTGATTGGTGCCTCCTGCATCACAAAGTTTCATCATTAAGTCTACGTTACTAGAGTCCTCCATATGTCTCATGCTCTTGTTCAAAGGATGTATATAAACCTGTGTCGGCCATTCCTCAGAACTCTTGACTTTACATGTCGTCCATAACCTCAGTGTATCTCAGAGTTACATGAAGTTGTAGTCCTACTATGCACCTTGGTCCTACTTTCATCATTGGTAGGTAACCTTGAACCCAACAGTTGGAATTTCATCATTGGTCGTTGACTGGGGGGTTTCCCTTTTGTTCGACGACAAGAAATCTATTCACACATTGGGATTCATGCAGTGTCTTGGATTCCATTAGCTTTATTGGTGGTTTCCTCACCTTTTTCAAAATTTTTCCTTATTGGCTGCTATTCATAGGGTCTTTTTCGTGTACCGCTTGCATCTGACACACGTAAAAGATGCACAGGGTCGTTAGTTCATGAACATGTTCTTCGTATGATTTCTTCCAAATCATCAAGATGTTTATTTGTACCTCATGATCAATGATGAGAGATGCCTCAATGCTCTCCTTTCAACAGGTCTCCTTCCATTGACTTCATCCCATCTATTATGGAAACGAGACCTAGAGTCCTATGAGTACCTAGAGGCTTACAGTCATTAGTGGAAGGTTCTCCTACCATCGACAGTTCGGAATACATCAGTGTCTCCTGATCGATGGATTATTCAAGTGTTCGACCTCGACACTTTTATTCACACTTGTAAGAATGTACTTAGTTCCTTGATACCTACTTTCATTATCAATAGGTTGTCTCGCATTTGTTAACAATATACCTTAATGACTGGTAATCAAACAAAATATCATTGTGTTCAACCTCAACTCCTTTATTCACACGATGTAGACTCGTACCTTTGGCGAATAGTGTAGAATAATTGAAGACATCAGTTCATAGTCGCAGCTTTCCTGAGTTGTTGCTATCTTTCATTGGACCAATACCTATGTGACTTCAGTGATCATGGGAGATCACATTGTACTCCATTGTATACAAATATATTTAGATTGATTTTGAGACTGGTTTTACTGGTCATTGTTCGTGACTATGACAACCTTTGGCATGTAGCCACCTTTTTATTTCCTATTCATGGCCATGAACATCTGTTTGGTATATTTTTACATGGATCTGTAGTGTAATTCAAATTGGCATCCATGTGCGTAAAGTCAGCACAGATTGTAATATTCTCATGAGCAACTAGTTCTTCCAGTTGGTTCTTCATTACTCTACTTATGGGTATTATAATTTATTTTGGCCATCGCAGATACTCCTCTGACCTCACACATTAGGGGGCATCTGTTATAGCAATATTTTCCTCACCCTATGCAAAATTTTTTAGAAGGCCTTTTTCCATTTCCCCATGCAGACTTGAAGTCCCTTTTTGCAGTTCCCAGAGCTAAAAATAATATTTTTCCACATATAAGTGGCCTAACTATTATCCAACATGCGTATACGCATGTTGCACCATTACATCCCGTGTGCAATGGGTTTTGTGCCCAAAATTAAAAATGGTGTCGGGTTTCCATGTCACGTCACAAGATCCATGATCCTTGACCTTCCATATACTGGAAACGTTCCGACTTGGCCCTTCAGTTTCATTTGAAGGCTATAAATGGTCCCTATCCAAGCTATGGAAAAGAGGAGAAGAATTCAACTTTGAGAGCAAATTTACTCTAGAGAAATTATTCACTTCATATTGAGTCTACATCCCTTTATCCTTTTAAGTCTGGACACATTGTTCAGCCCCCAAGCTCTTCCCTAATTGATTGAGAACCTCATTGTCTATCTTATATGAGCTTGCCTTTGGTGGAGGATTGAAGTGGTGGAGGCCTAGCTGGAAGGGACTTAGTTTCTCAGTTTCAAACCATGCCGACACAAAAGTTTGTAATTCGTACACTTCTGTTGATTACATTTTAATAGAAATACTCTTTTCTCGTCCAATCAATGTCTTGCAAATATTTGAATTGTTATTCTGTGGGCATATTTTTTATGAATATTGATGGATTATGCTATTGAATGTGTTAAATTTATATGTTATCACCATATGCTTTCTTTTCTTGGTTGTTGACGACAAGTTGTAGGTGTATTGTTTTGGGTCAAGTGCTCAACGATGGACTTTATCGAACGTCTAGACAAGGTAGGATCTTTATCTTGTCTCGTTAGCATATTTGTTTATATAGAATACTTGATATTATAGTTGATTTATGCATTCATTTCCATATGTTGTGGTTTACCCCATGCCATAGAGAGATTTTCCTCGTAACATTTGAAGAGATATACAATATTCCATTCACAAATAGATGGGTAGACAAAAGTAGTCAATGGGACTTTGGTGCATCTTTTGAGAAGTTACAATCAGAAGCATCTAAAGACCTGTGATGAAAATATGATCTACATATAACACTCTTATAATAGAGAAGTCCATACTTCTACTAATAAGTCACCTTTTGAAACTTGCTTTGGATATTTTCCACCTTCACCCTTGGATATTGTCTATGGACAATAAGGATGAGTGAGGGAGGACCTCACCGAAGATGCATTGATAGAATTGTTTTTTTTATAAGATTAGATAAATCCATTTGCAAGTATAGGAGATGTTGAGGAAGTCACAGGAAAAATACAAGTCCAGACATGACCAACACGTAACCAAGAAGTCATTCAAAGTGGGAGACAAAGTTTGGTTATAGATGAACAAGGAAAGATTACAGGGTCCTAGTAAGAAGATCAAGGCTCTATGGTATGGACCTTTTGATATATTGGAGAAGGTGGGAGATGATCCCTATAAAMTTAGTATACCCCCATACATGCACATTTACTGAGTAGTGAATGTGGAGAATCTCAAACTCTAGGAGCCTTCCATGTTGGATTAGGAGGAGCAGGTCCTACCTTCCATATAGGACTTAACACTTTATGCTTAGGCAGAGTTGGCAGAGGACATAGTTTTGTAGAAGTTGTCCAAAAATACAAGATAGGGGTAGGATAAACTTTGTAGTATTGGTTTGAAAGGACAACTTCTAGGGAAAGAAAAGTGGTACTCGAGGGAGAAGGTAGAGGAAAAAAATCCTCACCTCATTCAATAAATATTTTGGGGATCAAAGGCCTCCCTAAATGGGGAGGTATGATCTAGATTGGATCATTATATTATTTTTATTCTATAACAATGCTTTGAGAGTGGTGAAAATTGGAGAAATCAACTTGTAATGTCATTTTAATGGCAGGTCCTAGTTTGGAAAATTGGGGTTTGAAACCATCTTGAGCCATTTTGAGGCATCATATGGAATTTTTTGGGGTCAAAAATTTCATATATTTATCTTCGTCCCCTTGACTCTATTCTACACATATATACCTTTCCAATGGCGAAACAATCGTGCCAATCAGAGGTCATATGCAAAAGTTATGCCTCCCATAAATTGACATACTGTGTTGACCACCATGGTATGAGTGGATTCCACATCATCCCCCATTACTCACGCATGTGGGGATATCCATGTATGTAATTTCAAAAAAATTCTATAAGGTACAAAACCTTATCACAATTGAGGGTTGAGGAAGTCAAAACCCTACCCCTAGATGGCTATCAGACGATGTTAAATATTGGGACACTAGGAGGCGAAGGGGTTCCATTCTTTAGCATTGTATTTATTTCATATTTGAGCAGATCTCCTAGGAGTGGTAGTTTGAGAGCATAATATATGAGGATGGATTTTTAGCACCCACACAAGTCACAGTGTCAAAGGCAACTCCACAAAGAGAGCCTCTTTCTTTGTACTTGCATTTGAAGAAAAGAGAGCAGATTGACCTCACCTTCTAGCTGGGTTTTCTCCCATATTCCATTTCATAGGTTATAGATTGTGTTTATTTTTGGATGGTGTGTGAATATTTATTTATGTTCTCTATTTTTTTCATATCATCTATTTCATACATTTAAAGCAGGACACTGGTAATTAAAGAATATGAGATCTAAAGGAAATTAACATTCACAATAAATATTTCGGTATTTTATTAGATCTGTTGTAACGAACTATCTAGTGGAATATCCATGGTAGTTTACAGATCATATACATTCTCGCTTCCTTTGAGAAATAATGCATGTAACTTTATTAGTACGTTAATAAAGTTACTAAATTTTTTCTCAAGAAAATGTATGCTAGGAAAATGTTGCACTTGCTTAGTATTTTATGAACATAGAAAATTTTGAAGTTGAATTCCTAGTCTATAAAAAGATTATATAAGTTATAAAAAATATGGACATGCTTGATTATTTATACACATAAAAAGGATCTAAGTTACCCCTATAGTTTATATCGAGAGTATATATGATAAAAAAGAGTTAACAATTAATATATTAGTGAAATAATTGGAAACTTGTTCATTTTTTCATGTTATGGGATCCTTGTTACAACCTTTGATAATAAAAAAAACATTGGAAACCAATATCTCAACTTCTGGAAACCAATATCTACTGTGGTGGAAACCAACATTTCTAATATTGGAAACCAATGTCTTGAGTATTCAAAACCAATATATTGAGCATTGGAAATAGATATTCATAATAAATTTATGATGGCTTGGACTAAATTAGTCTAAATTTTATGAAATGGGATTTACCTCATAGTTATTCAAATTTTCCCCATGAATTTTCATTTGGTTACATTGATGTTAAGTTGGGAGCTAGTGGCGACTCCCACAATACCATCCCCACCATAGATTGTCACTTTAATTTATTATATAAAGGAGGGCATTCAAATCCCGCCACCCCCCCCCCCGCCGCCCCAAATCGATACTCTTTTCTACCTCACACATGTAGCACCAAGTTGCCACCTCCCTTCTCCTCTTAAAAACAACACCCCTCACATATTATTTTCTATTTGCAAACAACCTCTGGTTCATTTTTGAAGTATTGAAGGCTACCATTGAGAACCTCAAGGTGGGTGGTGTATGTGCATTCCACCTCACTTTAGGAATTATGTAGCAATGACATACTCATCCTATTTTTTATCTCTCCTTGATTCTCATGATTCTCTGTTGAAGTGGTATTCAAATAATCTCAGTTCTTACTCGACATCCAAGAAATAACTTTGCAATACTCCACCTCTCTATCCCCCACCATCATGAATCCTCACTATAGGAGAAACATGAGATGCTCTAAAGGTCCTCCCACTCTAGTGAGACTATGATGCAAGAGCATCGCTTCACGTCATCTGCCAGCCAACAGCCACGCCAGCGAATTCAAATCGCGCGCTAAAAGAGAGGAGTTGTCCTCATTTAAAATTTGAAATGAATGTAATTAAATGTTCTAGGCTGGCGAGCCATGGATGTCGTGCCTTTGTGCAGGTTGTAGATAGGATCAAATTTAATGCTAGATCGGCTGAGATCTAGAGACCCAGACGCTGAACTAGACAACCATTGATTGTAATTTATTAGGATAGGTGAACCTGGAGGGAAGCACTCGATGAGCACCTCAGGTAAAAGGGATTTCATATCTCATTTTGGGAGAGTCGAGTAGGAATATGAGGTTGTAAGAGAGGAGCCAGAGAGAGCTCAAGAACACCATTGTAATGATATAGGCATTTGCCATTGTTAATATAACAGAGAAGTTTTTCTGCATTATTCTGTCTTATATGCATGTCTGTGTGTGTGTTCTTTGTATATGTTGTGAATGTATGTTATGTGGGTGCATTCTGTAGAAATTTTTTTGATTTCAGGGTGAAGGTCTTTGAGGCTTCACACTAGGAGGGTGTGACAGAACGTTGAGGTTCTGATAGTCGTGCACAGAGGATGCACTTCTGAACTCTGAGGAGTCAGACAAAGACGTGCTAAGGCACAGGGCTGAAATCATCAACTCAAGAAGAATACCTGTGAGGTTGCTGAACACCTCAGGAGGCAAGGCAATGTAGCTGAGACACAGTTGCAGAAAGAATCACTGAGGATTCTGTAGAGCTCTGTCAAGTGGGCATTGAGCATACGCACAGTGGTGCTGAAAAGGAACTCTGTTGAGAGAGTTCAGAGAATACCAGAATCACTAAGGATTCTGAGAAGCTCTGCCAGGTGGGCATTGAGCGAAGTGCATAAGTGAACAGGAAGACATAACTGTTGAGTGTTTTGTGAAAGAGGAGAAGATACTCCGCCAGGAGGGCATTGAGAAAGTGTGCGAGCAGGCATAGTAGAGGAAAGAGTTCTTTGAATTCTGTAAGTTAGAGGAAAGGTCCATCGAGGGAACTTTCACTGGGTTGCTGAATACCCAGAAGTACTCAAGGAGAGGCTTGAGCAGAAGGATAGCCAGAAGAGCGATTAAGTATTCCCCATCTGAGGGAGAAGAAGACAAAATCCCTCAAGGGACTGAGTGTTTGTGTAAGCTCAGAAGAGATAGCACGCAATGTGCGCGTGAGGACTCTGTAGGAGGGAAGATGTTGGAATCCTTAAAAGATTCAGACGGAACAAGCTCAGAAGGCACAGCGCTTTTACGTGCATCGGCGAGGCTCAAGGTTGTGGAGCTCGCAGAGGAACAGACAGAGGTCAAGGCCTTTGGGAATTTGAAGTTCTTCCAAGTACGGGAAGAAGGAGCGCGAAGGAGCTTAGGAAGGAGCAACATCGACCATTGGATCAGACGATAGAATCTGGACTGTTGGTTTTCAAGTCCAAGGAGCAGCCAGAGGAGAGCGCACGAAGAGANTCGTGAACAGTAAGAGAAGAAGATCTGGACCGTTCGTGGGAGCGAACATGTGTCATGAGATTACCCACCTCGGGTACTCGGGCATCGGAGGTTGGAAGAGGAAGCCATTCGACTTCACGAGCAGCGAAATGGTGAGAAGATCGTAACCATCCATCTGAGGAGGACACGTGTCAGGAGATCCTTATCTCACAGACTCGGACATTGGAGGTCCGAAAGGGGAGATCTTTAGCTTCGCGAGGGGCGAAGTAGTGAGGGGATCCGGATCATCCAATTGAGGGGGACGCATGGCAGAGATCCAAGGATCTCACTAACTCAGAACTCGCAAGGTGAATGCCCAAGTGCTTGGGGTTAAAAGCTGCGAGGCGCGAGGTTACAAGGACGCAAAGCGGCGAAGGATTTGTTGCCGTCCATTTGTGGGGACAGGTGGCAGAGATCGTTGATCTCGTGAACTCGGAACTTGCAGGGTAAAGACCCAAATATTGGGTGTGCAAAGTCGCGAGGCGCAAGGTCGTGAGACAACAAAGTGGCGAGAGGCTGTGAGCCATCCATCTGAGAGGACAGGTGGCGAGAGATCGATGATCTCGCTACTCGGCGACTCGCAGGTTTAGAGTCTAACATTTGGGTACTCCAAGTAGCGAGGTCGCGAGTGGCGAGAGAAGGATAGCCACTGGATCCTTAATACGGGAGAGCCATTGGATCTGAGCGAGGGATCGCGTATTGGGACCTCGCAAGAAAAGGTCCGAGAATTTGGACGTGGATATCGTGAGGTTGCGAGATAGCGATATCCCGACAGCTGGAGCCGTGTGGGCCATAGCAGAGCGTGAGTGGAGTACATGTGGCACAAGAGATTCGTGGGTCGCGAGGAGCAGAGACTCGTGTGAACATCGAGCCGCGAAGTGTTGAGGAGCGAGACTCGTGTGGGTGTCGAGTCGTGAAGTGCCGAGGAGCCGAGATTCTTGTGGACGTGTGGCAGAGTATAAGGTGGGACCGTGCATCTCGGGAACTCGTTGATTTGGAAGGTAAAAACTCGACGGTTCAACCGGCGAGGTCGCGAGGTTTCCAGGTCACGAGATTTCAAGGGTGCGAGAGGTGCTAACATTTAGCCTATCCCACGGTCGCATGCGAAAGGAGTTAAACCCGTATCACCAGAATGGGTATCGCAAGATTTGAAAGGGAAGTTTGGAGGCTTGAGTCCCAAACTCGCGAGACAGTGAGATTTGGGCTGATCTCCCAGAATAAAAGGAGAGACCTCGAGGAAAGAGTGTTGTGGGTGCAGATTTCCCTATAGGGAAATAGAACAACCCTTGAGTTCTTTGGGCTGAGAACAGAAGAAGGTCCTGTGAGAGCGGACGTGCCCCGTGGTGGGTGGCGCGCCTACACCAGAGTGGTATCAGAGCTGATATCTTGTCTGTATATTTCAGGCAAGAGGAACGAGGAAGAAAAGAAGCACTCTGATACACATGTCAAAGTGGTAGCAGAGCGGGAATGTGTTTGTACATTGCAGACCGAGGAGCAGAAGAAGATAGAGCATTGGAGACTCTGTAATGATTGTTTGCGGGTAGGCAACAATCAAGGAGAGAGTCAGCAGGACTGTGAGATGATGAAGTTGAGCACTCAGGATTTCAGGAGTGACAGCAGCAGATCTGTCAGGGAGGCAGATAGATATAGAAAAATGGCTACTGGAGGCCGTAGAAAGCAGAGCAAGGCAGAAAATCTTGCAGAAATGGATAGAGAATTTGATAAAGACCACTATGAATTAAAAGTAGACATAGAGAAGATGGAAATGCGGATGCGGAAGGATAGGAGGAGGAGACGGATGCGCGAATTGCCCATGAAGAAGGCAAAGGCGAAATGGCCAGTCAGAGAGCTGATGGTCATGAGACAGCGTAGGTTGTTGAGAAAATGGCTGAGGTATGTTGAAAACCTCAAGGCCACCGAGGAGGAAGAAATGGTTTACATATGTATGCCAGAAACTGGAAAAAGTCTCGATGATTGGGATGATGAAGAGGATGAATTGGGATCGTCTGAGGATCTCAAGGACTGCCAGGAGGGCAGGGAAGAAATTCCAGATTTCCAAGAGGGCGAAAGATTGAGATCAGTTGAGGATCTCACGAACTGTCATAAGGACAGCGAGGGAATTTCACATTGCCAGCTGGGCAATGAAAGGATATCAGATGAGGATCTTGAAGACTGCCAGGAGGGCAGCGGAAGCGTGTCAAACTGCCAGGTGGGCATAAATGAAAATTCGAGACTGTCTGAGGGTCTCGTGGACTCAGAGAAGAGTTCAGTCCAGCAAGGAGTGCTTATGAAGATGGGATCGGTTGATCTCATGGTCTGCCAGGTCAGCAGCGGAAGCATCCCATATTGCCAGGTGGGCAGGGATGAGCAGATGAGACTATCTGTGGGTCTCATAAACTCATAAGTGAGTTGGAATCAGCTAGGGGAGCTGACAGAGTTGAATTTGGATCAGCAGGTGCAGCTGACAAAGGAAGAAGATCAGAATGATTTTCTGATGATTGGGGGAATTGAAATATTCCTACCATGTGCCCAAGAGGAGGCAGAAATCGGTGTTGCAGATGGTGCAACCGCAGAACAGTCACAGCTGGAGATGACTGTCAGAAAAGAAAGGAAATTGGAGCAGGCATTTGAGACTGCCCAAGCAGATGAAAGGAAATATGAGTGTTCTGAGGAACGGCTCAAAGATTTCAGCTAGCGAGTTGAAAGAGCTGTAGCATTGGTGCTGACAGCCGAAGGAGCAGAAAAGGATGATGAGCATTCTGAGGAATGGCTCGATATTTTCAGCCATGAAGCTGAAAAGACTGCAACAGGGGAGGTTGCAGAAGAAGAAGAGGAAGAGGCAGACATCATATGTTTTGCTGAGTTGTGGCAGTAGATAGAAGCCCTGGAGGAAAGGGTAAAAGTGCAGGGCGTGCACATCCAACAGGTGAAGTTGGAAATGGGTGAAGGAGGCATGGGAGGTCATGATGATCTGCCCAATGGCCAAAACTTTTTGCAGCAGGGGAGACTGCAAGAACAGGACCAGCCACTGGAGCAGCTGAATAAAGTAATAGAATATATCAGAAGGCTGATGGTGGGGTCAGCAGAAACTGCCAGCGAGGAGCAGCTGGGCAGAGAAGAGGCAGCAACAACAATGCAGAAACAGCAGCAGTAGCAGAATGGAGCAGATGAAAATCTCCAAAGGATGATTTGGGATCCAGGAGGATTTTCCAACAGCTCAGAGGGGAAGCTCATGAGCAGGAGCTCATGATTTTTGCAGTTGTGGAGTATGATGCAGGAGCATCGCTTCACGTCATCTGCCAGCCAGCAGCCACGCCAGCGAATTCAAATCGCATGCTAAAAGAGAGGCGTTGTCCTCATTTAAAATTTGAAATGAATGTAATTAAATGTTCTATGCTAGTGAGCCATGGATGTCGTGCCTTTGTGCAGGCTGTAGATAGGATCGGCTTTAATGCTAGATCGGCTGAGATATAGATCCAGGCACTGGACTAGATAGCCATTGATTGTAATTTATTAGGATAGGTGAACCTGGAGGGAAGCGCTCGATGAGCACCTCAGGTAAAAGGGATTTCAGATCTCATTTTGGGAGAGTCGAGTAGGAAGATGAGGTTGTAAGAGAGGAGCCAGGGAGAGCTCAGGAACACCATT
>JASDQU011103017.1:4359-19052 GCA_032191745.1 Picea mariana
AGGCATTGAGAACTTATTCTGAGGTTTTTTATGCAATTTTGATACTTGGTTCTTAACATTTGGTATCAGATCTCAAGGTCTTGGGGTTTTTTTTCTTCATTTGAGACACCTTGCAATTTTCACTATAACTTTTTTTCTACAGTGTTTCGGAAAGAACCTATTGGAGGATATTTAATAGATAGATCAAGGTATGTGGGGTTCAAATTCCAGCTTCTGATGCCTTATAATTTCATAGATATATCCTGTGTAAGATAGGGTTTTGGAATCATCCTGAATTTAGCCATCTCATAATTATTTCTATAAAAAACTTTATGTGATGTTTCAGATCCTAAAACTAGGAGGATATTAATAGAAATTATCAAGGTATTTTTGATAAAAATTTCAGCTTATGGGTCATCCTAATTTTGTATATACACCATGTTTAAGATAGGGTATTTGGCCACTCATATTAACTAGTCTCAAACAATTGTTTTGGGTAAAACAATGATATCTTCTTCAGTGAGTATCGAAATTAAGTGAGACTAGTTGCATTGGACAATGAACAATCTATATTATTTCTGGTGCAAGTTTCAGAATCAAATATCAGACATTTTTCTCTTGGTATGATTTACAAGTATGCTCTCCTGGAAGGGACGAAAATCATCAAGGTGTGGGGAGGTTACCGTAACTTCCACTTGGCACATCCAATTTTGATCAGGCCTATGGAATTGCATAGAATATGTATAAGAGAACTACAAAACAAAATTATCATACCCAGAAGGGCTGAAATGTTGGAGATATAGCAAAATAAAGAATGTCTAGCAAAACCACCTCGAAATCAAGGTTTAAAAGTGATACTTGTCCAACATGCCACCAAAAAATGGAACTTCTACACCAAATAATCCTTCAAACAGTCGTTCTTGGACTCTTGATTAAGGTGAAGAAATGTGCAGGGACATAAATTATTTACAAAATAAGGTAGTAACAAAATATGAACTACAAGGGATGATGGATTCAACTGAAGCTAAGTTGGAAGCAATAATAGATACTAACATGGATGGTTTAAAAGGGGAGATCATGGAAGGATTGATTTTTTTTTTAATAGAGAGGCCACCTAAAAGTGAAAATGTATCCCATGAAATTCATGATGAGGACATAAGGAAGATGAATCAATACTGGAGAAACTCCAACTTTGGGTTGAAGATGAACCACTTTCCTAAGATTGATATGAGGAAGTTTAATGGCAAGGATCCAATCATATATATACTCAACATAGAGAATTTCTTTGATCTACATGATGTGTCACACACACGAAAGGTACGAATTGCGTCTTTATATTTAGAACCCAATCAATTTGTGTGGTATTGATGGATTTGTTCTCACAAATCACTTGTCACTTGAACAATTTTCATGGAAGAAATGATAATCGGGTAAAATCATGAAGATGGGTAACACTTTTGTAAGAATCGGGTCTCCAAAATTTCTAGCGGCATTTTTTCGATCGAAAGATAGGCTTTTTCAATCGAAACATTTTTCGGCCAAAAGTTCACACATCAAATTGAACGATGCTCTGATCGCTCCCTCGACAATCATGTATAAGATTTTTGGATGAATTTGTTTCTTGCAGTAATCATATTTCAGCCAAAAGGTTTATTTTTAACGGATTCCATTAAAAAATACTTTTCGGCCGAAAGAATATTTCGGCTGAAAACCTGCAAATGGGATTGTTTGTAGGAAACACTGAATTCTCTCCATATTACTTGAACTTTGGAGGTAGCAAAATCATGCAAATACTCAGAATTTAGTTTCAAAATTGATACCAACATTTTTAAAATTGAATCTAATTTCATTGGATATAATTTTTGTTCATTTTCATTGTTTGTATCTAATTTTATTTAATTTTATAAAAAAGCCAGTCCATAATATTTTTAGGTGACATTATGATTTGGTGAAATGAAAAATCCATATCTCTAAAAATGCATAGTGGAAAATTATGGAAAATTTATAATCAAAATCCTTAAGATGTTCTCTTCGAAAGGGTATTCTTAGATTTTACTTTTAAGTAAAAATTAAGATAGATACATGGTGGGGGTAAACATGTGTTTAAAATATTCAATTTTTTTAGATTGGTCAACTTAAAAAAATTCTAGAAATTATAATATTCATTCATTACATTCAAAACTATAGTCATCATAAAATAGAGTCATGTAGATAGTTTCAGTATATTTCATTTGTAAAAAACCGAAGTTTAATAATAGATACATTGTGGGGGGGGAACATAACTCATTATATTTCCCTTCATTTTTAAGGAGCGTACTGTCAAACAATTTTCAAGATGACATATCAAATCTCATTAAAAGAAAATTGAAAAATAGCCAATAGAAAGCTAACAAAATTCTTCACAAGTTTATTTTTTTACTGTAAAGTGAAATTCTAAATAAAAATAATAATTTTGTTTACCAAAAGTTGAAGAACCTATTAAAACATTTTTTTTCTCATAAAACAAGCAAAAGTGTTACCCTTCTTCATGATTTAATCCGACACAGTATGAGGATACAAGGATGAATACCTTCTTCAGCCAATTGATAAATCTCAAGAAAAAGGGTTCAATTGTGAAACACATTGAGAACTTCCAAAGATTGAATATAAAGGTAACGAATATTCCAAATGAGCTCTTGATTGATGTATTTATAGGAACATTAAGGGAGAACATTCAACATGAGGCTCTCCTTTGGGAACCCAAATGATTGGAGAATGCATTCAGGGTGGTGAGAAATGTTGAAAGTAAAAATATGACTATGGCTACTAGAAGGACCACTCCTAACATTTATTGAGAGAATAATGTTCCTTCTTATAAAACACCTCAAAATACAAGGTTGACACCTCAACAACTAGAGGAAATAAAAGAAAAATGTTTATACTTTAATTGTGAGAACAAGTACAGTAAGGGACATAAGTGTAGTGAGAAGAAATTATTCTACATAGATTGTGAAGAGGAAGAAGAAGAAGAACAAGAACCATCTCAATATGAAAATGTAAAATAGATTTCTTTTGAATCATTGACTCCTACCATATTGATGCAGGAGCATCGCTCACTCATCAAGCGAGCCAGCATGGAGCGGAGAACAGCTGGACAGCGCCAGCACATATTACTTTTGAAATACTTTGGAAAGTTGTTGCGCCGCCATTTAAATGAAGGCATTCATGAGAAGTGCACTTGTATTGTATTATAGATAGGAAGGCATTTATTAGTTTTAATGTTGTTAGATAGAAATTTATTGTAGATTTGATAGCTTCAGATTTCGAGAGGGAAAACGGAACATAGGCACCCTCCTTTGTACATTGTATTATTATTCTGAATTATCATTGAGAGCAAGAAGAGCAGAGCAGAGAATCTGTGAAGAACACCCATGTACAGATTGAATTAATAGAAGAGAGCCTTTGATTCAGCTTCATGGTTTGTGTTGTTTCTCTGTATGATATTTATGTGCTCATGAATGTTTGCTTCTTTTGTATGCATTTGCTTTTGAATATGATGTGCATGTGTTTTCAAAGATTTATTGAAGTCTGAAAGAGACGAGAATGAGTTTCAATTGTTTCTCTGTTTGAGCTAGGAGATTCCTGCATAGAGTGCAGTCAAATTCATCCGCATAGAGTGCGTTGATGAGGCTAGACAGTTAAACTCTTATTCTCATATGCCCAGAGTTGAATTGGGTTATTAGAGCGTGCAGGAGAAGTGCAGGCCAAGGACGGAGTCTCAATGGGAAGTCTGAGCAAAGGAAGGCAAGGATTCCTATGGCTTTGAGCGCATAGAATTCTGAAGTACTCAACACTTCGAGAGCTGTTGAATTCAAGCATGAGGAGCGTGTATAAAATCTCTAAAGAAGTCAGAGGAATTAAGCTCAGGAGGGACAGTTCCTTTTGAGATTGTTGTGGGAACAGACCCAGGAGGGTTTGAATAGAAACGAAGCTTTGGAGCAGGAGAAATATCTATAGTGGAGAATTGATGGCCAGGGTTCGTAGGCAAGGCTCACGGAATCCCGCTGATCATTGGATCATGGGGAAGCTACGAGGGAGTTAACCCGCAGGTGCAAGAAGAATCAAGCCATCGCATATCGGCATTCGGGGTTCGACGAGGTGAGACGCAGACTCATTGAAAACGCGAGTCAAGATTTCCTGAGTTAGTCGGAGTCGTTGATCATCATAGGGACGTGTGGCATCAGATTCCGGGAGATTGGGGTTCGACGTTTGGGGTTTCAACATCAAGAAAACTTTGTATCGTGGATTCGTGATCCGAGAAATCCCAACGGTGAAGTGGTAGTGTGGGACCACGAAACTTAGTGGAGTACAGGTGGAGTTGTGTTGGAGCTCGAAGGCAGAGGGCCCAAGTCCACACGTGTGTCAGAAATTGGCACATTAGGTATCGGGGATTTCCAGTTCAAGCAGTTGACATCGTGGATAGCGATTTCCCGATAGGGAAATCCTCGACACGTGGAAGTGCTGATCGTTGACCATCGGAACTCGGGGTTCGGAGTTTTGACCTGCACGAGATTGTGAAACGAGTTTCGCGATACCACGAAACCTAATTTCCCGACAAGCGAAGGGAGGTCGTAGCAGGAGTTACTGTGGGTAGTGAGAACTCCTAAGAGGAGTTGAAAGAGTCTTGGACTCCTCGGGCCATGTGGGAGAAGGTCCTGGTGGGAGCAGGTGTCGACGAGGGCGACTTGCGTCAGAGTGGTATCAGATCCTGAAGTCTTGTCTGTATATCTCAGGCGAGATAAGGGAAGAAGAAAGGGAAAGCACTCTGATACACACGACTTGCATCAGAGTGGTATCAGAGAGGGAGTATCTTTTATTTCTGTAGTAGAGACAGAGATTCATTATGCCACCAAGAAGAGAAAGGTAGTCACCTGATCAAGAAGACAGGGATGCTCGAAGAAGAGGTAGGTCGGCAGGGAACTCAGAGATGGAACGACAAATATGAGATCTCAGGGAAAGACTCGAAGAGATGGAGACCACACAAAGCTGCGGAGTTGGCGCAGGAGAGTTCAGTGATTTCGAGGTGGAAGAGGAAGCTGGAAACGATGCAGAAGAGGTCTCAGCAGAGGATGCCTCAATATAAAGGTTGATCAGAGCTGTCTCCAGGATGAGCTCAAAGACAAAGATGGACATTCCCGTCTATGAGGGATGTCTAAATGCATAAGAATTGATGGATTGGATCCGAGCACTCGACACCTACTTCGATTATGAGGNTGGTGGGATGAGTTGCAGGCTGATAGGCGCTGCAAAGGAAAAAAAAAGATTAAGAGCTGGGATAGGATGATCGCTAAGATGAAAGCGAAATTCATCCCCAGAGATTACCAGATCACTCTATTTAGGTGATTGCATAACCTGAGGAAGAAAATGATGACGGTGAAAGAGTACACTGAGGAGTTTTACAGACTCAATATCAGAGCTGGTCATCGGGAGAGCGATGATGAGAAGGTGGCGAGATAACTAAATGGGTTGAGGTATGACATTCAGGATGAATTGAGTATGGTTACCATCCGAACAGTTGAGGATGTGTACTAGATGGCTCTGAAAGTCGAAGAAAAGCTGAGCCGCAAGCAAGGTCAGCGAGGGCGAGGCAGAAGTCAGCCTAGAGGTAAAGCGGTTTCCCAAGAAAGAACTCAGAATCCCAAGGAGGATTGGAAGAGACCTCAGGGTAAGCTGGAGAGAGGTGGAACCTCACAGCAGAGGTAGCCACAATCTGAACAGAGGCAGCAATATGCTAAGCCAAGGAGGTAGCATGCAGAGCAGGGTGGCGGATATGCCGACGTCAACACTTTTCCTCGTACTTGAGGTAGAGTAAGAGGCCGAGGAGGAGTGATCACATGTTTTACATGTGGGAAAGACGGACATAAAGCTGTTGATTGTCCAGAAAGGAAGATGGATAGAGGAGAAGCTCACATCACAGAGGCGCAGAGGCATGATGATGAGGATGAAGATGCTGGAAGTGGGAAGTCACTGATGGTACATAAAATCTTGTTAACACCTGAGAAGGAGGTGGAGGACACAATGCAGAGATGCAGACTATTCAGAATGACTTGCAAGACCAAGGGCTGGAAATGCAAGGTAATAGTGGACAACGGAAGCACTGACAATCTTGTTTCAACCAAGATGGTGGAGAAACTTGAGCTGGAGACGAAAGATCACCCAAGTCCATACAAAGTGTCATGGTTGCAGAAAGGACACCAGGTATGTGTTACGAAACAATGCTTGGTTGAATTTAAAATGGGTGAATATAAGGATAATATCCTGTGTGATGTCATTCCCATGGATGTCTGTCATGTATTATTGGGTAGACCATGGCAGTGTGACCGAAATGTTGTTCATGGCGAGAGGATGAACACATACACCTTGGAGAAGGATGGGAAAACACACACGTTTCTTCTGATAAAAGATAAATAAGTGAAGCCGGAAGTAACCAACACCATACTTCTCATGAGTGGGAAAGAGATTCTCACAGAGATGGAGAAGAACGAAGATCCACAATTCTTTGTTGTCAGGAAGCTGAGAATTGTCCTGACAAGAACAAGAGTGGACGACTTGCCTAAGGAGATTCAGGAATTTCTTGGAGAGTTCGTTGATATCATCATGGATGAACTACCTCATTCATTGCCACCGATGCGGAGTGTGAGTCACCATATTGACCTCATACCCAGAGCAAGTTTACCGAGTAAGGCAGCATACAGGTTGACGCCTTAGGAGAATGAGGAAGTCAAAAGGTAGGTACATGATCTATTGGACAAAGGACTGGTGAGGGAAAGTCTCAGTCTGTGTGTTGTTCCGACAGTACTAAGTCCGAAGAAGGATGGAGGCTGGAGGATGTGTACAGACTCCAGGGCGATAAACAAAATCACCATCAGGTACAGATTTCCACTGCCGAGAATGGATGACTTGATGGATTGCCTGAGTGGGGAAAATTATTTTTCAAAGATTGATATCAAGAGAGGATATCATCAGATCTGGATGAGAGAAGGAGATGAATGGAAAACAGAATTCAAGACAAGCCAAGCACTTTTATGAGGCTGATGAATGAAGTCCTGAGGGAATTCATCGGTAAATTTGTGGTCATATATCTGGACGACATATTAATTTTCAGCAATACCAAGGCTGAACACTTGAGGCATTTAGCCATTGTGATGAGAAGGCTACATTAGGAGAAGTTGCTGATAAATCTGAAGAAGTGTTCGTTTTTGCAGACAAAACTCATTTATTTGGGTTTTGTGATTTCGGCAAATGAATTGAAGATGGATCCTGAGAAGGTAGAAGTAATCAGGAATTGGCCATCGCCGAGGAATATTTTTGAGGTAAGGATCTTTCATGTATTGGCTAGTTTCTACAGGAAATTCATACGGAATTTTAGTGGAATTAGCGCCGAAATGATGGACATTGTGAAGAAGCGGCATAAAGTTTTTCACTGGACAGCCGAGGCTGAAAGGAGCTTCAATCTGTTGAAGTGGAAGATAACAGAGCAACCAGTGTTGGTGTTGCCTGACTTTCGGAAAACATTTCAGGTGAACTGTGATGCCAGTGGGTATGCTGTTGGAGGAGTCTTGAGTCAGGATGACAGACCTGTTGCATATTACAGCGAGAAGTTGGATGATGCAAAGCTGAAATACTCCACATACGACAAAGAGTTTTATTCCATCATACAGACATTGAATAAATGGAGGCATTACTTGATACCCAAGGAATTCGTTTTGTACAACGATAATCACGCATCGCAATTCGTGAGTCAACAGGATAAGTTGAACCAGAAGCATGCGAAATGGGTAGAGTACATGCAAAATTTCACATTTGTGATCAAGCACATTTCAGGAACTGCCAATAAAGTGGCTGACGCTTTGAGTAGGAAATGTTTATTGCTGCAGGAGTTCAGAGTCAAAACCTTGGGTTTTGAAAATTTAAAAGATATGTATGCAGGTGATCCAGACTTCGGAGAAGCATATGAGGCAGCTGAGAATCTAGTTCTTAGGGATCGGAGTCCATGGCTAGATTATATGATCCAGGAAGGATTGATGTTCAGAGGCAATCAGTTGTGCATTCTAGATTGCTCCATGAGGGAGAATTTGGTGAGAGAAAAACACAGCGGAGGCTTAGCAGGTCATTTTGGACATGACAAAACATTCGCCAAGCTGAGTGAATCGTATTATTGGCCAGGCATGCGAGAAGATGTAAAGAATTTTGTTGACAGGTGTCGGATATGTCAACATGCGAAGGGCCGAAAGTAGAACACAGGGTTCTATCAGCCATTGCCTATACCCGAGAGACCATGGGAGGCAATTAGTATGGATTTTGTTCTAGGATTGCCGAGAACGCAAAGGGGAGTTGATTCCATCTTTGTAGTGGTAGACAGGTTCTCGAAGATGGCACATTTTATTCCGTGTCATAAGACCAGCGATGCGACCCACATCGCAAACTTTTTTTTCAAAGAAATTGTCAGATTGCATGGATTGCCGAGAAGCATCATCTCGGATCAAGATACCAAGTTCATAGGTCATTTCTGGAGGACGCTATGGAAAAATCTCGAAACTAATTTGGCTTTTAGTTCAGCTTATCAACCCCAGACAGATGGACAGAAGGAAGTGGTCAATAAGAGCTTAGGAGATCTATTGAGAAGCTTGGTGATAGAGCACCATAGTAGTTGGGACCAGATATTACCACAGGCAGAGTTCGCGTACAATGATTTGGTGAATCGGAGTACAGGTAAGAGTCCATTCCATATTTTGTATGGGACACAGCCGAGGGGAGTTTCTGAACTCATGGAGTCAGGACAGGCTAAAACTAGTAGCGCGAGTACTGAAGAATTTGCTGAAGTGATGGAGGAACTTCATGCCCAGGTGAAGGAGCGACTGCAGAAATCAAACCAAGAGTACAAGCGCAGAGCCGATCAGCAAAAGAGACAGCTTCAGTTCGAAGTTGGGGACATGGTTCTGGAGCACCTGAGGAAAGAGAGGTTCCCAAGGGGAACATATAACAAGCTCAAGATGAAGAAAATTGGACCGTGCAAAGTCCTAAAGAAATTCAGGGAGAATGCATACGAGCTTGAATTTCCAAAGGGCATCGGGATATCTTCGATTTTCAATATTTCGGATTTATACCCATACAGGGTTGGAGAAGCAGAGGCTAGAACTGAGGAACCAGTGGTCCAGTGGCAAAAGCAATTACCAGTTGCACAGAATCCCTAGATGGAGTGCATACTGGATAAAAGAGTAGGCAGTAAGACCAGGAGGAAGCAGTGTTTTGAATACCTGGTGAAATGGAAGGATCACCCAGTGGAGGATGCCATCTGGGAGACAGAAGCAGTTATACAGAAGCATGGGCAGACTGTGCAGGAGCTCATGGACAGGATCCCATGAAATCTTTTGAGCCGAGGAGTATGATGTAGGAGCATCGCTCACTCATCAAGCGAGCCAGCATGGAGCGGAGAATAGCTGGACAGCGCCAGCACATATTACTTTTGAAATACTTTGGAAAGTTGTTGCACCACCATTTAAATGAAGGCATTCATGAGAAGCGCACTTGTATTGTATTATAGATAGGAAGGCATTTATTAGTTTTAATGATGTTAGATAGAAATATAGGCAAACGGAATAACGGAATAAAGGTCCTGGTGGGAGCGGGTTGTCGACGAGGGTGACTTGCATCACATATCATGTCATACATTGGCTAGAATTAGCACTCTTCAAACCCTCAATATTGAAGGATACATCAAAAAGAAAAAACGTAATAGTCCTCATTGATTTTTGTAGTACTCATGATTTCATTCACTATAAATTATCCAAAGCTCTCAATTTCTTTATCTATCTAGTGCCAGAGCTTCATGTAATGATTGCAAATGCAAGAACTATCAATTGCTCAAGAAAATGCCATAAGGTCAATATTACTACGGGGTAATATGTAATGAATAGTCCAATGATTGATACACCCATGGGTGGCGCTGACGTCGTACTAGGATTCCAATGGTTACAATCATTGGGAACAGTGGCTTTTAATTTTCAAGAATTTTTCATGAAATTTTCATTGGAAGGAAGGAAAATTGAGTTAAGGGGTGTCACAGGAAAACCCAGTAAGGTGATAAGCTCTAATGGCATCACAAAATTATTGAAAAAGGGGCATCAAGGTGTAATTGTACAACTTTTCTCACTAGATGTTCAAACATCTAAGCCATATATTCCCCTAGATCTTCAAGGGATAATTGATCAACATTCCAAAGTATTTGAAGATATTTCTAGAGGTATTCCACCCACTCACAATCGTGATCATGCTATTCACCTAATTCCTATGAGTGTTGCTCCTAACATCGGGCCTTACAGATACCCTTATCCCTAGAAGAGTGAAATTTAGCATATGTTTGAAGAAATGTTAGAGGTTGACATTATTAGACCTAGCCAAAGGTCTTAATCTGTACCAGTGGTAATGGTACTCAAGAAAGAGATATCATGGTGTATGTGTCCATATTATAGAGAGATCAACAAGATCAGTATTAGATATATGTTTCTCATTCCCCTCATTGATGAATTATTAAATGAACTAAATGGAGAAATCTACTTCAAAAACTTGTATCTCCATTCAGGTTATCATCAGATTAGAATGAAGGAAACAGATATCCCAAAAAAAACATTCCTAACTCATGAAGACCATTATGAATTTTTGGTCATGCCTTTTGGCCTTAAGAATTCACCTTCCACATTCCAAGGGTTGATTAATTCCATTTCCAAGCCCTTCCTTCTAAAATTTGTGTTAGTATTTTTTGATGATATACTAATCTATAACAAGTCTTGGGAGGATCATGTTTGATATGTTGACAGGGTGCTACAAATACTAAAGGAGCAACGACTATATGCCAAACCATCCAAATCTTTCTTTGGGGTGAAGGAGGTAGAGTATTTGGTTCATATTGTATCTCATGAAGGTTTCAAGGTAGACCCTAACAAGATTAAGGCCATGATGGACTGGCCGATTGCCAAAACATTGAAGAATCTTAGAGGATTTTTGGGTTTGATAGGTTACTACCACAAGTTTGTTAGAAACTATGGAAGAATAGCCACACCTTTAACATAATTAACTAATAAGGATGCATTTTCATGGACTCTAGAGGAAACTCAAGCTTTTGAACAACTTAAAGAGCTGATGTGTAAAGTTCTTGTCTTGACCACACTAGACTTCACAAAAACTTTATTCTAGAATGTGATGCCTCAGGAATGGTATTTGTGTTGTTCTAATGTAAGAATGAAGGCCCCTTGCTTTCGAAAGTCGTCCACTCAAGGAAAAGGAATTACACAAACCCATTTATGAGAAGGAAATGATGGAAATACTACATGCATTGAAGAAATGGCGCCCTTACCTAATAGGTAGGCACTTCAAGGTCAAAACAAATCATGATAGTCTTAAATACTTCTTGGAATAAAGACTATCCTCAGAAGAACATAAAAAATGGGTGATCAAGATGTTCGGTTATTATTTTGAAATCATCTAAAAAGAAGTGAAGGAAAATGTTGTGGCAGATGCACTCTCAAGAAAGGATGAAGATTTTGAGGCCTTTCTCTATGTTATCTCAATCATCCAACCCAATTGGATAATAGAAGAAAGGGATGAATGGAATAATTATGAAAAAGTGTGGACTCTCATTCAAAGGTTGCAGCAGGGTTCCAGTGCATCAGATACATTTACATGGAAAAATGATTCACTATGGTACAAAGATCACTTATATTTATGTAATAACTCACAAATAAAACAAAAGGTACTCTTGGAATTTCACACCTCTCTGGTAGGAGGGAAGTCGTGATTTTTGAAAACCTACCATAGGGTCAAGAAGGAATTTTTTTGGGATGGCCTTAACACTGATGTTCAAAGGTTTGTGTTAGAATGTTTTTTTTTCCAAGAAAATAAGGTGGAAACAATTAATACCCCAGGGCCTTTATAGCCATTATTCATCCCAAGTCAGCATTGGGAGAAGGTTTCCATGGATTTCATGACAGGGTTACCGAAGTATGAAGGAAAGAGTGTCATCATGGTGATTGTTGATAGACTGACCAAGTACACACACTTTTGTGCCCTCTCTCACCCTTTCAAAGCTAGTACAATTTCCACTTCATTCATGGATACAATTCAAAAGCTATATTGAAGACAAAATATTATTGTAAGTGATAGAGATCCCATCTTCACTAGAAATTTTTGGACATAATTATTTTCTTGTTTGGGCACTCAATTGGCTCATGGCTCATATTATCATCCTCAATCTAATGGAAAAACCAATATAGTGAACAAATGTCTGGAAGGATACCTTCATTTCTTTGTCTCTAATAAATAAACACAATGGTTCAAGTGGTTACCATTGGCATAATGGTGGTATAACACTTACTTTCATACTACAGCAAAAATGACACCATTTATGGCGCTCTATGGATATCACCAAACATTCAACATTTCTTCTACAAAATAAAAATATAAGATTCAAGCAGTGGAAGAACAGATCAGGCATCAACAACAAGTTCTCTAACTCTTAAAGAAAAACCTAACCATGGCACAAAATCACATGAAAATACAAGCAAATCAACATCGTAGTGAAAGAAGTTTGAAAGTAGGGTATTGGGTATTTTTAAGACTACAACCATACATAAATATTTCCCTTGATAAATATAAGAAGGATAATACATTATCACCAAAGAACTATGGCCCTTACAAGGTGTTGCAAGGGATTGGTACTATGGCATAAAAATTGGAGTTTCCTGCATCTCCGCGAGTACACTCAATTTTCCATGTTTCATGCTTAAAGAAGGTTATAGGTGACAAGATCCAAATTCAAACTATATTTCCAAAATTTGATGAGGAATGAAAAATCATATTGGAGCCTAAAGCTATCAATGACACAAGAATTCTCTAGTTGAGGAATAGATCCATTTCAGAGTATCTCATTCAGTGGAAGAAACTATTTGTTGAATATTCCACTTGGGAAGATGAGTCTTTTATACATAAGCATCCAAAATTACTCAATAGTTGTGGACAACACTTGTTTGAAGGAAAGGGGCATGCTAAGCCCTAAATATTGTCAGATTACCCCTTAATTGGGTCATATTACATTACTATTTTTATTTTATTTATGTCGTCTTGGGTCCATTAGTTGTAATTTTAACGCCTAGTCTCCTATATATACCAAGGAGACCATTTCATTTGGAATCATCTTGTATTTGTAAATTTATGTGGTGTATGAGGTTGCCCCCTCAAAGAGGCTTCTTATCTGAAATTATCTTTTTCTCATGGCGTTGAGTACTTATTCTAAGTTTTTTTTATGTTATTTTGATACTTGGTTCTTAACATAATCTTTATGTTATATTTGGTTGAAAGGAAGGGCATATGCCTAGCTATTAAGATTTTGTTGTCAAAATAAGTGAAACAATTTTTATCTTTTTGGGTGATGGGAAATATTTTTTAAAAGTGATAGTTTTGGCTTTCTTAATGGTGAACACATCAATAGTATAATGATGAACTTGAAAAAATATCTGAAAAGTATGCATTGATATTGCATTTTGTTTTTACAATAGGAATATCAACATCATTTCATCATCAAATTATTTAAGGCTAATATGAAATATAGCATCATGTAGCATTGTATTATCATTGATATAAGATTGTTCAACATTGTCAAAGCATTTCCTTTCCTTGATAGCATTACTAAAACACTTATTAATATTATTATATGTATAATCCTTATAGAAACTAATAAGGGGGATTCCCACATCATGACTTTGTTGTCATAGAGTCATGTAAGTTCCATATGTGTTTATGTTGGTGGGAAAATATGAATTGTAGTGGGGCTCAATGTCCCTATGCATGGAGGTCTAAGAAATGAATGGAGAATCAATACAAAAGGTTGATCATTTATATATTTTATATGAATGGAGGTGGACTATGCACACAATTTTCATGGGCTATGACCACCATGGATTGAAAAATTGGTTTACTAGTGGAACCCCTAACTAACTTGATTTTGAGAAGGTTTCCATTCACATATGATGTCAGAATAACATTTAAAAAATGATCATTGGAAAGGTATCAATGAGTAACTTGAAAATGTATAATTAGAAATTTAATTTTAGGTTGCCAACTACTATTTCAATTACCTAGAAACCTTGTTAGTTAAGCTACCCAGGTCACACCCTCAAAAAAAATTCAAAGACTTACGATAGCTCTAAGTGAACTACTTAATATCAGAATGGGTAAAATTATATGTACTTGGAAGAATCATTAGGTAATATATAATCAAGAAAATATTTTCTTTATTTTGATGCCCATGAATGACACTCTTTAAATTGTGAACCTCTGCTGCCAAACTTTTTTCGTAAAACCAATGTTGTTCTTGCAAAAGTTCATTCTCAACAATTGGGGATTGAAATTAGGAAAACGATTTACCACTATAAAGGTACCATACATCCCTATGTTGTCACTAGGAAAAAAATTATGTCTAGGTCATGTTTAGATTATAATATGATCAACAAAGTTGCAATTATGAAATTTGGGCCCCTAGGAGACAATCAACTCATGGCATGAAACACCCCTAATTTTGATCCCTATCAACTAGAATGTAATATGTAATTGTGACTTAGGCTAGTGATCCGGTAAAGTTGGAAAGGGTATGGATTTCCTAGGAAATGTAATACTTCTATATA